>OU015491.1:71698735-71751235 GCA_907164885.2 Dolomedes plantarius
TGCACCCACATCAGTGTTAGGGGGGCCCCCAACCTGAGTTGTGCCTATAGTCAAGAATTTTCTAAATCGGGCCCTGATGAAAATACATATACAACTGCAGCCCACCCAGCAGCCTTGGACTTAGCTTTCGCCCTTGTTAAGGACTCCTCAGCAAGGTATAGCCCATGACCAAGGAGAAATCTAAGTCCAGGCCTGCTGGGTAAGAAGAAGGTGTATGTATTTGCAAGTATAGATCCTTCCAAGAGGGCGTTTTCCACGCATGTTATCACGTGTAGTACAGTATATATATATATATATATATATATATATATATATATATATATATATGAGGCAGTGAAAGGCAAAGTGGTGTAAGTCACATTGTCAACTTTTTTCATTTGAGGGCAAAATGTAATCACCATGTTCAATTTATAGTGGAATTGCATATAGTTATTATTTGCAATATTATAATAATTATTAGGAATTATAATGGTGGGTGGGTGGGTGGGTGGGTTTGGATAAATATATAGCCCAAGTTTACGAATCCCATTTTAATTTTCAAAACATAGTTCCACAAGTACTCTCTTTCTTCATGGTATTTTTTTTACAGGGTTTTCATCCTCAAAGTTAGGGAATTCTTTCCCGCAAACGCCATTGTTGGCAACTTTACTGTTAATATCAATTCATTATTCTTAAGAGCGCAGGACCTTTAATGTGTTCAAGGCACGTTTTCAAACCTGTAATATGGTAGAGTTTAAAATATCACGCCTATACAAATTAGCTTACTCATAATAACGCCCATAAAGCATTTGAGAGATCATTTCGGTATACCTAGAATATTTTGAGAGCCAACGAATGGCCTCCTTTCGAGTGTCTTAACTTATTGGAAATTGAAATTAACAAGAGATTCGTTAAGTTGAAAACAAATAAGTGGTGAAATCCATATTTCAAGAGTTCTTGGGAAAATGAATGAATCCATCGGTTTCATTCGCCCAGATAAATCATTGGACTCAGTCATTTTAACTGGTGCCTTGCTCGGGCAGAATCGGAATTGCATGCTGTTATTCCCTGCCATAGTTCGCTGCATTTTACGTACCTTCGAGCGTATTGTGAAAGTTACGTAAGTCTTCCGACACGTCACCAGAAATGCTTTCGATTATCCGAACGTCACGAGCCGAAAGTTCATTACCGACACCACAATTTCGCAGCTAAACGTCGCCCATAAAGGGTCATTACGATAAAATATTAACAGCCTCACGGCAAACGTAACCCATAATTTATCGCTGTCAAGCCTCGGACAGAAGCATTCAATTCCCTCAAAGGCTGTGATTTATTTCAAAACATAGAAGATAAATAGGTGTTGCACTCTCATCCAAAGCCCATGATGTCACAAGCATTATTCGCTGGAGTAATGCATCGCCCAACAATTCCAGCGAAATAAAAATGTTTAGAAAATTTGATAGTTACTGAATCAAGAAAATTTAGTGTCGAATTTAGAATTTAAAAAAATTATCAGAATGATTTCTATATCGGGAATAACTCCTCTTCACATTAGTTCCAATTTTGAGAATAAGTAAGGGAAAATTAAAGACCGACATTTGGTGGGGAGTTTACGTCGCGGGGCATATATAATGTAGTATTTCCAGGATATATTTTGTATATTTACGTAGGGAATTCTGTCATTATTCCCCTGCGAGAAAAAAAAGAACATTTTAAGAAGACATCTGCGAAAACCCATAGATCAAATTAGTTTTCTTTACAGCTTTTCGAATCTGAACATAATAACCATTATTATACGTCGAAATAAATTAGCCTAATATGATAACATCATATTCTTGATATATTACTGCTTATATTGTTATTATTATTAAAATTTCCAAATTTCTTTCATAGGGATTTAAAACTGATGATGAATGTACTATGCAATATAATTCCGAAACCTACATGCATATATATATATATACAGTCGAACCCCGTTATAGCGAACCCGGTATATAATGAACTCCTGTATATAACGAACGAAAATTTTTTCCCGCCGTTTTCCTAAAATATTTAATTCTAATTTATTCTTTTATAGCGAACCTCCGAAATCTTAAGAATCGGCTATAACGAACCTTTTTTTCAGTTGACTACGGAATTTTTTTTTTAATTTTTAAACTTTTTAAGAATGTTGGAGATACGAGGAATCTCGAAGAAGCAAAGAATGTTGAAGAAGATGATGAAGATTTAACTATCGCGATGTGGATAGAAAAGCATAAAATTTCATCATTCTCAGATTGCGACATGCAATTGTTCGAAACATGTGAGGATGAAGTCATTACATGTGAAAATCCGACTGATAAAGATATTGTGGAAGAAATTAAAATGAATCCTTCTGACATCGAAGATTCCGCATCTGATGCTGATGAAGAGGAGCACATAAATGACAAAATCTTCACCATCTCAGATACTACAGCAGCGATACGTGTAATTAATAAGTTTTTGTCTACACAAACAGTGGAAGAAAGAGTGTTGGAGTCATTTGATGTATTGGACAAAGAAATTCATCAAATGTTTTTGAAATTGGCATCACGTCAGCAGAAGATTACCGATTATTTCTGTATCAAAACAGTGAGCAACAATTGAAGGTAAAATGAATTTATTTCATTTGTCTTCATTTTTAGTTAATTTAATTAGTATTTTGTCAGTTTAATGTAATTGATTTTAGTCAATTTAATTCCTTAATGATCATTTTTAACAGATTTTATCTTTTTTTAATACATCGTTGTTGAATACACATAGCAAGTAATGAGTTATACATTTTGTGAACTAACATTTTTCTTAAAGGTTGGGATGTAGCGAACCACCGGATATAGCGAACAAAACCTTTGGTCCCTTGAAGTTCGTTATAACTGGGTCCGACTATATATATATATATATATATATATATATATATATATATATATATATATATATATATGTATATGCATATATATATATATATATATATATACAGTGTGTAACAAAATTATAAGACCACTGTGGATTTTGTGATTTTTGCTATAAATAGTATAATTTTTTTTTAATTAAATTAGGTTGATGTTAATAAATGAAATATAAAATATATGTATATTATTTTTAAGAGATATTTAAATATACTAATTATTTTATCAACAATTTCAAATTTTTCCGATTAAATATCTGTAGCAAAATTATAAGACCACTAGTTAAAACAAATTTTTTTAATAAAACTAATAAGATGTTGATCCACCATTTTTCTGAATAACTTCAAATACTCGATTTTTCATTGAATTAATTAGGTTTTCGAGCAAATATTTGGGAATTTTGTCCCATTCATCCATGATAGCTAGTTCCAATTCATACACAGAATCATACTGACGGTTATTTGCATACACTTGATGAGCCAAATGGCCCCACACGTTTTCGGTGAGATTCAGGTCTGAACTAAGGCTTGGCCAGTTTAAGACCTCGATTTTTTCTTTTTGAAATAAGTTTTTAGTTGATTTAGACACATGTCATGGCGCATTGTCTTGCTGAAATTTCCAGTTTGATCCTCCTAAAAATGGGCCAAAAGGTATAAGGTGTTGGTAAAGTAGTTGTTGATAACAAATGGAGTCCATTTTCCCAAGAACTCGCTGCAGATCACATTTCCCATCATATGCAAAAGCTCCCCACACCATCACAGAGCCACCACCCATCTGTCTACTGAAGAAAACCCGAGGTTCCGTTCGTAAATCATGCCAATATGAAATATTACCGTCCGGGCCATCCAAATTAAATTTTTTTCGTCGGAAAAATTAATATTTTTCCAAGCAGCATCCCAGGTCATGACTTCCTTTGCCCACTTCAGCCTTCCTTCCTTATGATGCTTTAACAGTCTTGGTTTTCTTTTTAATTTCCGAAGAGAAACATTTGAATTTGATCTTAAAGTGCACCAGACTGTCATATGTGAAATAGTTTTACTTGTCTGCTGTGTTATTTTACGAGTAGACAAGTTCTGTTTCGTTGCAAGCTTGGGAATTCGTCTATTATCACGAGCTGATAATTTACTCTTTCTGCCAGATCTTTTATATTTTCCATAAAAATCTCTTTTACTTAAAACGTTATGATTAGCAGTTTTAGAACGTTTAAGTATCTTACTTATTTCACGTTCTGGTTTTCCAGAGCCCTTATAAAACCAAATTTTTCGAACTTCTAGTTCAGATAATTCTCTTCCACGCGGCATTGTAAATTTCCTCATAAAAACAAACAAATTAAATTCTATTTTCTTTTACAATATTATCTTTTGGACTTTTTTGTGATGTAAAGTTACAGTTTATCTACGATTTTGAAAGAAAAAATTAAATAGTTTTAAAAACGCAAATGATTTTAAATGAAAAAATAAGTGGTCTTATATTTATGTTACACCGAGATTTCAAAAAATCATTTGCTGTGTGAAATTAATTCAATTATTTTTCCTTTAAGCGATTTATTTGAGAAAATATAACTTTTTTCATTTGCTTGAAATTTTAAAATTATTCATTTTATGCAGTGTAATATTAAAATGAGTGATATTTTGGGTGGTCTTATAAATTTGTTACACACTGTATATATATATATATATTGAGTGTGCAGCTCGATGACTAGGTATAACTCACACGGTTTCATTTTGAGGTGACTTGTTTTATTAAGTATACTAATCTCAGTAGTAACGTATTGAAACAATTACGGATATCCTGAGAATATACAGGGTGTCCCAAAACGACCGCATAAACTCAGCACAGCTAGATTCCTCGTTGGGAGTACATAAAAACTGCCCAAAGAAGCGTTTCTGTACGATCCATAGTTTACGAGAAAAATACGAAAAACAAAGTATGACGTCACTGCCAGTGCAAGAAATAGCACTTTATTGAACATATCAACAGCATGCACAATTTAAAGCAGATGTTCAAAGTGTCCGCCGTGCATGTCGAGGCAGACTTGAGCACGCCGTGGAATGGCTGTCATCACACGTTGCAGCATCGCGGGGTCCACCGAAGTACAAGCAGCATGCAGACGAGCAACTAAGTCCATTTGTGTTGTCACTATGTCTCGATACACCAGTTCCTTGAGATGGCCCCATGGGAAAAAATCCAACGGTGTAAGATCTGGCGAACGTGGCGACCATAGAACCGGACCCCCACGTCCGATCCAGCGGCCGGGGTATTCCATATCCAGCCAACCAGGTACAGTAGCACAGAAATGCGTCGGAGCCCCATCATGCTGGAACCAAAGTCCTTGTATTACCGCTAATGGTATGTCATCGACGAACTCGGTTAAGACCTCATTGAGAAACACCAAGTACGACTCTCCCGAGAGCCGTTCAGGCAACAGATATGGTCCAAGAGGGCGATCCCCGAACGTTTTAAACATTATCGTCTGGAAAGATATGCAAATATTGTTGTTGATATGTCCAATAAAGAGTTTTTTCTTGCACCGGCAGTGACGTCATACTTTGTTTTTCGTATTTTTCTCGTAAACTATGGATCGTACAGGAACGCTTCTTTGGGCAGTTTTTATGTACTCCCAACGAGGAATCTAGCTGTGCAGAGTTTATGCGGTCGTTTTGGGACACCCTGTATTTTGCTGCGTTGTATTTCTAAGAAAAAAATCAGTGTTTCGCAAAATTCAGTTTACACACACTACAAATTGCACATAGAAACAAACATAAATCATTTATAAGTGAAGCATTGAATGTAGAATTGTAGGAGGAGAGACAGAAATCGATGGAACAGAAATTTCTCACTGTAAGCTGATGTAATTTTCCAAAGGTTGACCCTGTATTTTCGTTCACTTCTGGCAACACGCGATGCCAGAGCGGAGCTTGCGTGCTCCGCTTCCCTAACAGATTTCCATGTCATTACGGGACAAAATTATTCAGACTTCCAAGGGACTACAGGTATCGGGAACAAAAAAAAGCGTCATTAGTTAATCTTAAATCACAAAAATTAAGTATAACCAACTTGTGACTTCGTTTGCATATCTCATCTGCTATGAATAGAGTTGACGTGATAATTACGATTAATTCTTGCCGTACTTGTATTTATTTTGTAACACTTTTCATTACGTGACGGTAAATTATACACTAAAATGACTACGTTGATGTATTAATGGGGTAATGGTTAATTTATGGACTGAGAGCCATATATATATATATATATATATATATATATATATGTGTGTGTGTGTGTGTGTGTGTTGTTATTGTTGTTTGTGATGCCTCTTGGCGGACAGTATATTGTCAGTTCAAATCCATAACGGGTATTGGGAGAAGGGGTGCGGCTCTGGCTTTTAACAGCACCATAAGGAGTCCGACTTGACTAAAAGACCGGTCCCGAAATTTTGAACTTAGTCAAGTGACGAAACCGGAACACTTGACCCCGCACCTCCAGATATAAATTTGACAACTTGAAGGACATTGCAGCCACGACAGATTTTTCATGCACCAGCCGCCATTAGTGTATACGGCGGTGGATTTGTCAACTGTGAGCATCGAACCAGGGACATTCAGATCACTGGCCCACTGCTCTAGCCAACTGGGCCACCGTGTCATATATATATATATATATATATATATATATATATATATATATATATATATATATATATATATATATATATATATATATATATATATATATATATATATATATATATATATATATATATATATATATATATATATATTAAATAAATATATATATGGGGTGGTGTGTGCGTATATATATGTACATAAATATTTATTTATTTATTTATTTATAAGCATACAACCATCTTCTTTACACCTATCACGTGTTTGTTTGTTCGAGATAT
Source organism: Dolomedes plantarius (assembly GCA_907164885.2). Lineage (NCBI taxonomy): Eukaryota > Metazoa > Arthropoda > Arachnida > Araneae > Dolomedidae > Dolomedes > Dolomedes plantarius. Next base: position 71,705,546 of record OU015491.1, read on the forward strand.
TCTTTCGGACAGAAAGTTTTATGTGACTCAACGGCACAACTTAAAGCAACTTAGTTATAAAATCTATTTATTAGCAAGGTTAAAAGGCCCGCCTTCTAGGACCAGGGACGCGCTTTGTCTCTTGGCGTTAAGGGAATTAATGGACAAGTATTCTAACAACTGATTTTTCCCAGCATTCGTTTTTTATCGATGTTAGAAAATGATTCTATTTCAATTCCAGGTCTTGTTTGGTGGCTTTTAACGGGAAAAATCGGTAAGGGAAAGTCAGTCAAAGATATGAGAAATATTTCAAAGAAGAATAAAATTCAGTGTCATCAAAAAATAAATGATTCATTAAAAAAATGTACGAGAACAACATCATAGTCATTGGCATAAAAAAAGAATGAAAATATGTGAAAAATGTAATTTAAAAAAATCTGAATTCCTAAGCTAAAAGTAGAAAAACATCGATTTAAGTATTAGGAGAACAGGATTCCATCCTTGATTCTTGCAGTCGGTCATTAGAAAGTACGAATAGTTTAATTAAAAAGGCATAAATTTCTCAGTGCTCTTTTATTTGAGAAATAAAATGGGGTTTTTTGTGATATAGTCTGAAAAAAAAATTAAAACAACTGTCAAGGAATACTTTCTCTTTAATGAATCTCTTTTATGAAACTGAGCAAAAAAATTTTGAAAGTTATGCCTGTTTTATCTATGAAAATATTAAATGTCTTTCTCAAATGTCAGTATCGAGCATAACAAAGGAAGCCGTACGTTTACAAAATATAATTAAACAGGATGCTTCTGGTTTTTTATTAAAATTGTTTATCAAATTCTGAGGGGAAAATCAGTGCCACGGCCAACTTATAATTGAAACTTTTGATGCTGACATTTGATATCAGAATCAGCGAGTTTGAAACCCGCTCAGGCAGGGATGTTTTTGGCAGTTCAAAATCGGCATTAAATTGTTGGCCCCGGTATATTTAGCCCTCGTTTAGCAAAAGATAACCGTACCGCTCTCCAAAAAACCAGCCTCCCAACAAACTAACCTAAGAGATTCATCTTGAGCCATCTATAGCAATTTTTCCATCGAGAGCTTTGACCCGAGTAAACAACAGATGTGAACTTTCTGTTCATCGTATCTAGGAGTTAATACAATTTATTTTTCCATAAATCCTTTCTTTCATTTTTACCCCCTCCCCCTCCACACACACTTACATATAAATAAATATATATATATATATATATATATATATATAGATATATATATATATACAGGTGGTTATCAAAATAATGGAAGCATCTATCAATATTAGTGGTGTTTAAGATTGTGCATCGTATTCCTTAAAAAACAAGGCTGGCCACCTGTATTTTTTATATAATATAGTGTATGTATTATTCTAATGTCAGGTAGCAGTAATGAAGCTAAGGGCATCGTGCTTTTTTTTTGGGGGGGGGGGGAAGCGTAAAATGTCAAACCTTGCACACCTTGCAAAAAGGGCAAATTGTTTGAGCACGTTTAAATTGGAGTATCTGTTACTGAAACCCCCAGACTAATGGGTGTATTTCGAGCTATGGTATCGAAAGTCATGATAACATACAGAGTGAACGGAAAAACATCCTTTGTGAAACAGAATAGTGGACGAAAGGGAGAGCTGAGTGAAAGAGACGGACGAGGTATTGAAGTGGATTGTGACATGAAGAAAGAAAACAACTGCAACTAAAGTGGCAGAAGATTTCAATCTACATCTGCATGTTCCAGTATCAACCCTTAGAGGTAGAAGGGAACTTCACAGACAAAACATTTACGGAAGAGTAGCTATTCCCAAACCACTTGCAATAGATACCAATACAAAATATCGTCCGCAGTAGTTCCACGACCGCCAATCCTGGTCGAGTAATATATCGAAAAACGGCATTTGGTCCCAAGAATTACTGTTCACATTGTTCCTCGCAACAGGACGTGCATATGTTTTGAGAACACCTACACAAGCGTAAGATTCTGGCTGTCTCATCTCAACTGTCAGTCATGGAGGTAGATCTATCAGGGTTTGGGATGGCATCTCATGGTTTTCTTCAGGCCCTATTGTAACCCTAAAAAGGAGTTTGAATGGGAAGGACTATGTCGAAATTTTAGCTCACTAGTCCAACCTATATTTGCAAACATTGTTTCTTGCAAAAGATGCCATTATCCAGGATGATAATCCCTCTGTGCATACAGCTAAATCTATCAAGTATGGGTTTGAAGAGCATGAAAAAGAAGTCAAATATCTTATCTTGCCCTGTACAATCCTCCCGACTATATATCATCCAACCACTGAGATCTGTATAAGCGGATAGAGCTAGGAATCGATATCCACCACAGCATCTCTACAGGAACTTTCATGATTTTCCCCTGAAGAATTGTATAATATATTCTTAACCACTTTTCATGACTTGTATATTCCAATTCCAAGGTGAATCAGGTGGTATTACATGACAAGGGTGATTGTGCCCCGTATTAATAAAGGTTTTCATGATGTTTCTCAGTGTTTCCATTATTTTGATAACCACCTGTATATATAAATATATATATATATATATATATATATATATATATATGTGTGTGTGTGTGTGTGTGTGTGTGTGTGTGTGTGTGTGTGTGTGTATACATATATATATATATATATAGATATACACACTACCCTACAATAATGGACCGCAGAGCAAGATAGGATGGTATAAGGGAAAGAACACATGCTTTAATAGGGGGATAGTCCCACACGTGCTGCAATTACACTAGCAAATCCTCTCAACAAGGTTTTGATACACAGCTATGGGTATTTGTGCCCATTCCTGTTGCAAGAATGTCGCCAGCTCAGCTGTAGATTTCGGACGTGGTTCACTGGTCCTTAAGCGTCGCTCTAACTCGTTCCTCAAATTTTCTATGGGGTTTAGGTCGAGACTTTGAGCTGGTTAGGGAAGTCGTTTTATATCCATGTCTTGATACCACTGCTTGACAGTGGCTGTAATGATAGGCGTAGCGTGCTTCTAACTTTCTTTATTTTTTTAAGGGGGGGGGGGGCAGAATTGAATTCAATTAGGGCTCTCCTCAGCGTATTGACTGCCGGATGGTCCTTAAAATATGAAATATTAGGATTTTTTTTAAAATTGAATAACAATAAAATTGATATTTGAATAGTATTCAAAGGTTATACAATGATAAAAATAAATGTAACTTAAATAAAAGGAGAAAAAATATCAACCCTTAGATTTTCGTTATGATTCGAAATATAACGAAATTTCGTTATGATTCATCGAATTTTCGTTATGAATCATATTATTGTTAAAAACTATGCTAAAGCTAAAGACATAATCGGAATCTCCAGTTTCACAGTTTGAAAAAGCAGGGAAAAACAAACTTTCTTAAAAGTTTTCTACTATTTTCCGACTTTAAATGAACTTCTATTAACGTTTTAATATATTTCAAGCTAAGCTGAGGGGGCACATGCCCCTCTGGCTGCAACATGACATGGATCGTTGTCGCCCTGGAAATAACATTCGTTCATTCCATAAAATTGCCAGGGCGTAGGAAGAACATGATTGTCCAAAATGTTCATGTAAGCGTCGGCGTTCAATTTACAAGAAACAACATGCAAAGGCCCCAATCCTTACCACAAAAATCACCCCCAAACAAGTACACCACCCCCACCAAACGTGAATTTTGGAACGATGCACTCGGGTAACAAACGTTTGCCTGACATTCCCCAAAGGCAAGCACGCCCATCCGAATGAAAGAGCGTGTAGCGTGACTCGTCGCAACCATAAAACAGTTTTCCAGTGCTCCACAGTCCAGTTGTGACGTTTCAAACACCAAGCGAGTCTGCCGATTTTGTTGGATGGAGTGATGTTTGGTTTGTGTGCGGCAACACATCCGTGGATATTGTGGGCATGCAGTCCTTTCCACAAAGTATTGGGGTTCACCATAACCACTGCTACCTGTTGAAACTCACTGCTGTTGATCTGGAGTGGTTTCCAGCGGTTCTTACAAACACCACGCTTCAGTACACGCCCATCCCGTTTTGTCAGTTTACGGGGCGACCAACGTGTGCAGTTCGTGTCCCAACTCCCGTAGTCTTTCACTTTTTCAAGACATCATCTACAGTTGACAGTGGCTGATGGGACTAATGGGACAACGACCTATAATACATCTTTCAAAGTCACTAAGTTCCTTTCATTTCGACACATTGTCATAATTTCACACAGAACTAAAATAATGTTGGATGCAAACCCGACATTATTAAATGCTGGATGCAAATCCGCTGGCGTCCGGTGCATTATAGTAGTGTAGTGTAGTGTATATATATATATATATATATATATATATATATATATATATATATATATATATATATATATATAATATAGATTTTGTAACTAAACATAATTACATAGTTTATAATATTAGTATATACTTACAGACCAAAGGTGTACCACAAGGTGGAAATGCTTCAAGTATGCTAGCTAATTTATACTTACATTATTTTGAAATTAATAATATAGATAATTGCAATTACAATATATTTAGGTATATAGATGATATAATAGTAATTAATAAAAGTAATAATCATATAGACTTAAATTTTTACCCTCCTAATCTGGAACTAATTAAAAGTAGCCAAGATAATATTAATGTAAACTTTTTAGATATTAACATTAAATTAAATTCTCATAGCAAATTTACTTTTGACTTAAACGACAAAAGATCTGACTATGATTTTAATATTGTTAAATTTCAAAATTACCTAACCTGTTTACATAAATCTGTTTTTTAATAACATTATTGTAAATCAGTTAGTTCGTATAAATAGGCTATGTTCTAAAGACAATAGGAATAAGCATATTTTAGACTTGATAGCTGTGCTAGCACGTAATTATTACCCCGAAAGTCTATCCAAGCACATAATTGGTTGTTTTAGTTTTAATGAATAGTTTGCTCTGTTGCAATTAATAAGTAAATCATAATAATAAGTAAAATTAGAAAAAATAACTACTAAAAATAAAAAATAAAAAAATTAAATTAAAATCTTAAGTAAAAATAAAAATAAGATAAAAAATTACTCTTAGTAATAATAAAAAACTAAATTAATATAGGTTTAATAGTCCTAAAACACAGTATTCATAGTAGGTCAGTTTCTGTGTTTCTATAATCTCCATGGTTGCAAGTTTTGTGACGTCAGTCATCTTGCGGTTACTTATTCTTAACTTCCACTCTCTCTAGCGCCAGGCTTGGTGTTCTATGGTTAAGTAACTCTTTATTCAATTCTACAGTTTTTCATGGATGGATTGTACGGTGTCTAAGTATGTTTATTGTTTAGATCATACTTATCGGAAACAATCCATTGGTTTTTAGACAGTATTGACACCGCTGACGAAAAGATGCTGTCTAAAACCTCTTTCATACTTATCTTTTCGTGTTTTTAGTTCCTGGCTGCAAGTAGCTTTAGTGCTCATACTGGTTTTCTCTTTCAACTATTTCTTATATATATATATATATATATATATATATATATATATATATATATATATATATATAGCTCATTCCTTTCAACAACGTCATATCTCAAAAAACAAGATTTTTCAGGAGAGTGATTTGAAAGCTTAAAAGAACATTGAAATGTATTGAAAATAAATTTTAATTCTGCTCTCCAGCGTCTAAATATTGAGCGGTGAGATAGGACGATCTTGCAGGGCTATACTACCCTTTCATGGCATTCTGGAATCAAGCATAACTAAAAATTGCCGATTTTTGAGATATGACGTTGTTGAAAGTAGTGAGCGATATATATATGTAATGTATGTACGGATGGTTCACATTTTACATTCTTTTATCTTCTCAAAACTTAGCTAATTTTTGTTTTTGTTTTTTAAATGAGAAATGCTACTCATTGGTGATTAAAACTAAGGGCACAGGTAAACACAGACGCTGAAAAATATCGTAATAAATATTGTGATTCGAAATCACAACGTTTTGTAAGTAATATCGCCGCCGTCCACACCCGAAGGTTATACGGTCCTTCAATAATAAAACTAATCATCCCGACGGCAATCCAGCCCAGCCGGGTCCCGAAGTTTTTCTCCTTGCAATCTGTTTACGTGTCTTTTTTCGTCTCTTTTACGTGTCTTTACTTGTTTTTTTTCAATCTGAGGGGCTATTCACCTTCCCCTTGTAGGGGGAAGTATATATTCATAAGTTCCTGCATAATATTCTTGATATACCTTCTACAATAATAATCCGTAAATAATTTACTAGGGGCCCGATCTTCAAATCCCAAAGGTAAGTTTTTTTCGTGCTTCAGCCCATTTGCTACAATTGTATATACAGTGCTTTATAGTTTGTATATTGCGACACTCACAAAGATCTGTTTTAGCAAAAAAAATCTGTTTTGATAGACTCCTATACAGCCATGTTCAGTTATTGCTTGATTATCACAACGTTTTGTAATATTCAAGGGAATATTTGTGACCTTTGGAACTTGCTGAGAATCAAATGATTCCCATTCCCGAATTTTAATTCCTTTTTTGTCTCGCAAATACAATGTTGCTCAAAAGTGTGATGGCAAGCGACATTTTTTGAATCCGCTCCTGGTCTGTGTGTCCTCTTAGTCACGTAATCGTGATCAAATGCCATTCATTCGTCATTACTACATGTACGCTTTTGGTCTGAACGTTTCCTCTCGAGAGGGTAAGTCATGCGGTGAGAATACGACGTCTGGGGATATATTTTGACCTGTTCAATGGAGAATCAAATCGGCGGCTGACGGGAAGATCTTTTCATATTCTAATAGTCAAAACAGAGACATAACTAAACGCTTCTTGCAATGCATTTAGTTATGTCTCACAGAATAATTTATAATTATTCTGAGAGGTACAGTTAAGATTGCCAATTGCAAAAATCTGTGATAGAGATACTGAATCTGAAAATTAACTACTGTTGTAAAATTAAAAGCTAAATTAATGGTTGTTCGTATTTTGTTGACGAAAACTAACTATTAAAAAGATTATTAAGAGACTCGGAACTGCTTCTATTTTAATTTCCTTTTCAAGGGTAAATGAAGTGTAAATTTTCAAAGGTAAAAATAAATCTTTAGAAAACTTAACCGTAATCGTCGTGAAATGCTTTTATATCTATTTCTTCAAGAACGTTTATTTGTTGTTAAGAGTACACAGACTTACTTAAATAGAAGCTAAATACAAGAAAAGTGCTCTAAAAATGTTCGTTTATTTTAATAAATCTGAAGCTTTTACTTCTTTTGTTATAATACACTGCTGGCCACTGTAAATGCAACACCCTGAAGGAAACATGCAAATAACATGAAATTTACAACATGCATTAGCGGAGGTGAGATATGCAAATGATTAGAATTTCAGCGCAGACGCACATCACTCGCGCCTGTGGCGCCACTTCAAAGCGCTATTTAAGGCTTGGAGATTTCGACGATTTCAAGTTCAGCAATTGTGTTTTTCTTGTGGTTTTTTCAAAAAAACGATCAATTATGCCTCGTCGAAAACAGCGATCATCTTTTGATCAAGTATCCGAGTTCGACAGAGGAAGGATAGTGGCCTACCGAGATTGTGGATTATCTTTCAGGGAAATCGGTAGTCGTGTTGGACGAAACCAAACAACTGTAATGCGGATATGTGATCGTTGGATGCAGGAGGGTACGACGGACCGGCGTGTTCGATCGCATCCACCTCAGCGCACCACTTCACGTGATGACAGGCAAATTGTGCGCATGGCAGTGACGGATCGCTCAGTCACATCACGAACATAGCACAGCACATGCAGTCTGTAACTCATCATCCAGTGTCTGCGCGAACCATTCGACGCCATTTACAGCAGAGTGGTCTGTCCGCAAGACGTCCATTGCTTTGTCTACCCTTGACGCAGAACCACAGACGTCTCCGCCGCCAATGGTGCGATGACATAAGGATGTGGACGGCAGAATGGAATGAAATTGTCTTTACTGGCGAGTTACGCTTCTGTCTGCAACACCACGATGGTCGCATTCGAGTCTGGAGACACCGTGAAGAGAGGATGCTGAACAGCTGCGTTATGCAACGCCACACTGGTCCTGCACCGGGTATTATGGTATGGGCTACATCTCCGTGGTGTTGGAGCCATTTGTCCTTCCTTACCTTCAGGGCTTGCCCACAGCCATATTTCAACAGGATAATGCGCGACCACACGTGGCACGCATTGTCCAACGGTTCTTCGTCAATCGCCAGATTGAATTGCTTCCCTGGCCGCCTCGCTCTCCGGATCTTTCGCCGATAGAAAACATGTGGTCCATGGTTGCTCTACGATTGACCCAGATTCCATCCCCAGCTGCCACAGCAGATCAACTTTGGCAACGTGTGGAAGCTGCTTGGTCTGCTGTACCCCAAGAACTCATCCAAAGTCTCTTTGAATCAATGCCGAGGCGTGTGGCAGCGGTGATCTCCAACAATGGCGGCTACTCTGGCTACTGATTTTGGCAGGAACCACACTTCACAGAAGTCTATAAATTTAATCATTCGATACTTGGTCAACATGTTATCTACAAAATAAATTTTGTTGTGATATCTCTTGTCTTTCTTGGTGTTGCAATTTGGGTGGCCAGCAGTGTATTTGTAGCTGAAATTCTTGCAAGGATACAGATATGAAATAGAATATGTGTACAGGGCTAATTAGCAAATAGCAATTGTTTTGGATAGTCAGGTCCCAAACCAATAGGATATAATATCCATAGAAAAGGGGAAGAAATCCCTAAAATATTTCTTAACGATACTACTCCAGCATGAGATTGGATTATTGAGAAGTTAATGAAGTTAAACAAAAAAAAATTGTATAACACGATATACAGGGTGTTTCAAAAAGAATCATCTGATTTAAAAAATCATAACTATTCATCTTTTAATCAATTTTGTTCGAATAATGTATAGACAGAAAGAGAGAAATCTCGAGTTTCACACAGTTGCCGACAGGTAACGCTAACGTTCTTCCATCGCCCGCCACTTCAGTGTTTGTAAAGATGGCAACTGCACAACAGAAATCAAAGAATCATCCGATTTAAAAAAAAATCATAACTATTCATCTTTCAATCCGTTTTGATCGAATATTGTATAGACAGAAAGAGAGAAATCTCGAGTTTCACGCAGCTGCCAACAAGTAGCGTAAACGCTCTTCCTTTGATCGCCACTTTGTTTGTAAAGATGGCGACTGCACTACAGAAATAATTTTGTGTTCTACGCTTTGCGAAGTGTGAATCTGTAACAACTGTTCAGCGTGATTTTTGTCGACAAAACCCTGGTATATTGAAGTTCCTACCACTCACAATAATTTGCCGATGGTATAAACAATTCCTAAACGCGGGTTGTCTGTGTACGCATGACAGCCATGGAAGCAGTGTATGCAGACATGCTAGCAAAAGTTTGGGATGAATTGGCCTACTCGTATAGACATATGTCGTGCATCTAAAGGTGGGCACATTTAATTTGGTTTGTAAAAAAAACTTTATGATTAGCCATGTAATATAAAATTAATTTTAAGTTTCTATATTCAATATTTTTCATAGTATACTCGTTTCAAATCGGGTGATTCTTTTTGAAACACCCTGTATATCAATTTAGTGCGAGCCATTAATTGTAAAACTAGCTTAATTTCCTAGAATCTTAAGCTGTAATACCAGCCACTCATAAAATATAATTCTGGTGAAGATAAGTCAACTGAAATTCTTACAATTTTCAATCCATTCCTTCTAAATAAAATAGATCAAACAAGTTACACATGGTTGAAACCGCAGTGAGAACTTAGTAACAAATATTTAAAATTTGCAGAAGCATTCCTCTAAACCAGTGCTCAAGACTGTCACTTTAATGCGAAGAGGAATTGGATTTCATTTTGAGAAAATGTAAGCCCGAGATGCGTAAGCAAGTAATAGGAGAAGCTGTAAGAATTAAAAGATGTAATTACCGGAATCGATGGAAAGTACGGTAATTAAAAGAGACCTTAAATCTATTTCCTAACATGTATAGAAATAGATCACTCTCATATTAAGAACTTTGACCATTTTAATTTAATTTACTTAAACCGTTTAACGCATAATTTTTTTAAGGTTTATATGCTTTTATATACTTTAAAATTGTCGACATCGACTAGTTTGATTTTTTTGCGAGAAAATATACCACTGGTCGAAAAGCTCTTAGAGACGCGAGCACGTGCTAGTTTTTTCCTACATTATTTGAGCTTTCTAATCGGTAGGATTGTGCCCGGATCTGTCGAAATCCTTCGTAATTGCAGACGGATATCTGTAGACAACCGGTCATTAAGATAAAATCTGGAAAATGTGAGACTGTGCGTGCACAACGTGACCTGTGATCTATCGGAGCCGTATCGGAAGCGTTTTGTTCCCCCGCTCTTGGAGCCTTTCCAGGAAAAAAAGCTGGAACGAGAATTTGTCAAAGCAAAGAAGGTGAAAAAAAATCTGTATTTTGAAACATTTTACACTATTCTTTTGTTCTGCATACTGAAATTTCCAAAGTATGCATATTTTTTTTATCAGGGCTGAATCGTACAATTTAGCTACCGTGGGAAACAGAGCTTAATTTCATCTATCAATTATTTTACTTTCTTTCATTGCATATCGTAATGAATTTCCCATTTTCTCAAACTAATTAAAGTGTAGGGTAATAAGGTTATGTGATATGACTAGGACCTGATAGTGCTGAATTGGGGCATGGGGCATTGAGGCAATGTTGCTCCTATAACTAGGATTCAAATATTCAAGATTATAAGGCGTGTTCAACTGAAACCCCTCCGAAGCGCGCAACGTGAGTTGACATTTGACTTGAGGAACGCTAAGGCAAAAGCGTATCTGTATGTATGTGTCATGCGCAGTGTTCTCAAATTTTCCACTGGCTTCAATTGTAGGCGCGTGGCATTAGGCTGAGATGGCTGGTACGCTTGAAAACCCGTTCAAGCAAGATCAACGAGAGACAATTCAGTTTTTAACAGCTGAGAGATGCAAGCCAGTATAGATTCCTCGGAGTATTATTTGGGACAAATTTAAGGGCCTCGTCGCCACAATCAATTTCCAGTAGCACACCCAAACACTCAATAACTTCCATAAGGCTATCAATGACAAGCGACCCCACACGCTGTCTTTAGAGTCATCCTCAAGGACAATGCACGACCTCATGTTGCCAAGGTTGTTGATGCACTAGCCCGTAAGAAATAGGAGGTCCTTGAACATCCTGCATACGGCCCAAATTTGTCACCATCTGACTTTTATCTTTTCTGGCCGTTAAAAAAATTCTCAGACAAAGATCCGTCACCGATGAGGACGTACAAGTTGTAGTTAAGGGCCTGTTCGCATAGGAGTCCGGTAGCGGAAGCGTTAAAGTATTGAAATATATTTAACCATTGACAAACCTTCAAATGATTAGCAGCGAAATTTTTAACACCTATGATTGGTTTATTTCCGTCTCAGCACCATCTTTCCTTTTACACTTCCGCTACCCGACTCCTATGTGAACAGGCCCTAAGGACTGGTTCAAGCAGCAAACGAAATCTTTCTTCGCGGACGAAATTCATCGTCTTCCCAAACGCTAGGATGCCATGGGGAAATTTTTCTGATGAACATTCATTAAATACTACTCATTCTATATGCTTGTGTTTCATATTTTCTTTATTCCTCGTTCAATGGCTACACATCTTGAACGGGTTTCATTTGAACACGCCTTCAACATAAAAAGTACCAATTATTAGTAGAAAACAAGTTTATCGTTCATCTGAAAAATATTAGACGCTTTATATGCAAAAAATATTTCCATCTATTAATTTATTACATATTATAAATCAATTAATTGCAAACGGAGAAACTAATAATATATTTTTTCTTAATTGCATTACAATATGTAATAAATTCTAATATAATTAATAAAATATTACATTAAAAAATTAGGCGTTACATGTACAAAAATAGCTTATTCTCTTAATTTATGATTTATTCTAATGTAAGTAAAGCAGGTAGATTAATTTAATAAATATCGCGATGTAATTTATTTATCATAATTTACTTTAAAAATTTTTAACCACATAAAAGTTGCGATTGCGTGATCTAAACCATTTAAAACGTTTTCAATAGAGTTCATAATTCGAAAAGAACGTAAAACGATAAATTCGACGGCTCTCCTTCAATTTATTTTTCTCTTATGCTTTCAGGATAGCTATAAATAGGTTTTACATGAATTGATTCATGCTTACCAGTTTCGTTTCACGCTTACCACCGTAAAATGTCAAACCTTGCACACCTTGGGAAAAGGGCAAATTTCTTGAGCGCGTTTAAATTGGAGTATCTGTTACTGAAACCCCCAGGCTAATCGGTGTTTTTTGAGCTATGGTATAGAAAGTCATGATAGCATACAGAGTGCACGGAAAAACATCCTTTGCCAAACAGAATAGTGGACGAAAGGGAGAGCTGAGTGAAAGAGACAGGAGACTTATTGAAGCGGATTGTGACATGAAGAAAGAAAACAACTGCAACTAAAATGGCAGAAGAGTTCAATCTGTATCTGCATGTTCCAGTATCAACCCTTAGAGGTAGAAGGGAACTTCACAGACAAAACATTTACGGAAGAGTAGCTATTCCCAAACCACTTGCAATAGATACCAATACAAAATATCGTGCGCAGCAGTTCCACGACCGCCAATCCTGGTCGAGTAATATATCGAAAAACGGCATTTGGTCGGACGAATCATTGTTCACATTGTTCCTCGCAACAGGATGTGCATATGTCCGGAGAACACCTACACAAGTGTAAGATTCTGGCTGTCTCATCTCAACTGTCAGTCATGGAGGCAGCTATCAGGGTTTGGGATGGCATCTCATGGTTTTATTCAGGCCCTATTGTAACCATAAAAGGGAGATTGAATGGGAAGGACTATGTCGAAATTTTAGCTCACTAGTCCATCCTATGGTGCAAACATTGTTTCTTGCAGGAGATGTCGTTCTCCAGGATGATAATCCCCCTATACATACAGCTAATTCTATCAAGTATTGGCTTGAAGAGCATGAAAAAGAAGTCAAATATCTTGTCAGCGTGTGGGGCCGCTTGTCATTGATAGCCTTATGGAAGTTATTGAGTGTTGCCCTGTAAATCCCCCCGACTATATATCATCCAACCACTGTGATCTGTATAAGCGGATAGAGCTAGGTATCGATATCCACCACAGCATCTCTACAGGAACTTTCACGATTTTTCCCTCAATAATGGTATAATATATTCTTAACCACTATTCATAACTTGTATAATCCAATTCCAAGGTGAATCAGGTGGTATTATATGACAAAGGTGATTCTGTTCCATATTAATAAAGGTTTTCATGATTTTTATTAGTGTTTCCATTATTTTGATAACCACCTGTGTATATATATATATATATATATAACCCCCTTAATGGCCGTTCTGACAAAGGAGTATGAAATTTCTCGTTCTAAAGAGGGAATCGGAAAAAATGGGCCCCGTAAGCTAAAGGTTAATCGTTTTAATTTTTATTAGTTAGAACCCATCTTTATGCTACGGCACTCTTTTCACTAGGCCAATTTCCCACTGTTATGACTTGCTTCGTAGGAGTGCGGCATTTAATCAAACTCTCGATTTCTTCTGCATCATTCACTAACAGGAAAGAAACTCTCATACTTTCACTACAAAAACTCTCACGTGATACTTACTTACACATGTAAATAGTTCGAACCATGAAAGCGTGATACTTCTCAATTTCCCTATGGTATACTTTATTTTCCCGTTCCGAAGGTAGAGTGGTTCAAAGGTTAATGAAAATAGTTGCTTGTAGAATATGGTAGGTAGGAATGTGAACTTAAAATAACTAGTTAGAAAAAAAATAATATAGTAATACCATCCAATAAATTGTGTTTTAAATGCCATAAATCGATATCGTTTCCTGGTGTCGAAATTGATTCCCTTGATGTATTATGTTAAAGCTCAATGATTACAAGGTCAAAATTCCAATTGTCGCCATTAGATTTTACAATCCTTATCAATACAGCCAATATTATTTTCATGCTTGGAATGTTCATAATAATACATGAATAGATCATTGCAAATATTCAAAAGGATTGAAAATAAAAGTCAGAAAGAGAAATCACATTTCCATTATTCATCGTAAAGCTTTAGAGTTTACTATTTACGAACAGTCGGTCTCCAACTAAAACTAGCTTACACAGAATCAGAGGAGAACTGGAACGGCTAAGGCCCATGCAGATCTATATAACTTTTCATTGAGGAAGGCCTGAACGAAACACTATTTACTATCACTCCCCTGGGCTTATCAAAGTTTAATGCCATGTTACAATAGACTGCAGAGTTTAGCGTTCGGTAGTTTCCTCTAAGGGTATACAAAGACGGGGAACCGAATCCAGTCTCTAAACTTCGAAGACGGTATTATGTGCGAACTGAATCATCCCGTGACTAGAAAATATGTTATTTTCCTCAAAATATTAACCACTAGCGTTTCTTTTTGCGACCACCAATAGACTGGTGGTCTTCGTATATTTCCTTTCTTTTTCCTTTTATCATTCGGCTTTGCCAAATTGCTTCCCACGCGAATCAACGGCTGTTATTACTTTTTCCAGTGATCGGGCACTACGTATAACGGAGATCTGATAAAACTCCTTGCCCAACTTGGTCCCCAAATTTCGAAGCCGGAATAATATCTACTTTACTAACCCAGCGTCGTGAAAAAAAAAATGTTTACAATGACTTCCGTCTGTAGAAATGAGGAATATACTACACAGTAATGAGGGATATTCTACATTAATGAGGAATATATACTTATTGATATATTGGCTCTGAAATATCAGCCCATAGATACTTTAGTACACACTAAACTTTGAGGAAAAGTCGAAAAAAAGATCCTGTACAAAAACATTTCTTTTTTTATCCTTGAACAGGGAGAATTTATCTCGGGGGGATATAAAGAAACTGCCCTGCTTATTCAAATCTTGTCAATTTCCAGGAAGCATTAGGAAGGAAAATCAGACCACAGTTCTACTTCTATTTAAAACTACATTCCTCGCTGCAACAACAAAATTATTAAGAGCTCTTATTGCATCTAAGAATAAATGTTTTGAGAAAATAAAACGCATATTTTGTAAGTATCGAAAAATTTACGGCCAAGCCACACAATATGAAACATTACAAGAGTTGTGAATAATCTAAATTTATCCTTTTCGCACACAGAGAATGTTTGAGGACAACTAACTCCGTTTAATGGTAAATTGTTTCCGTGCTTTAACCGAAACCCTGATAGTTTGATTCTCCATCGAAGTCATTTCATGGGAAACTTAAGTTGAACGGTCATTATAGGAATTGTTAAAGGGGAAAGATTCAGCTATCCACAAATGCAATAATCGTCTATTTTATTCAGTTCATAAATTCCTTAGCTTTTAGTAAGCTTTTTCGTTTTATGTTCCTCTTTCCTTCCTTCCTGGAAAGATATCAAACCATATCTGTTACAAATCTAATTATTTAGAGCAAAAACGCAAAATAGGTTCATAATTTCGGTCATGTTCGTTCATGCTGGTACTTTTAGGTAAACATAAAATGAATGTACTTACATATGTGCAAAACAGCTAATATATTTTCCTTTATTACGAAAGCGTGCATGCCAAGAAGATAATTTTAGTGCTTATAGTAATGGAGGTTGTGAAAAAGTTACAGTTTTAAAAGTTACAGTTTTTCTTCTCTAAGGTGAACAAAGAAAATGCATATAATTTCCTGCACAAAGTTAGAACCTATCACAATGCGATGAAATTGAAAAGGAATTTTTCCAAACAATGAAAAAAACCAGCTGGGCTTTTTATATGCATCTGGTTATACGACTTGAATATGTACTATGTGGATGTGTCAACAGTGTGTCTGCAGGCAGAGTCTGAACTCTATGTACATAATGTGAGATAATTTTAACGATGAATATGTGAAAACCATATTGTAACGATACTTTTCCATTTGGAGATTATTTTATTATTTTTTATATTCTTATACATATCAACAGATTTTTCAATGCAAAAGAAAATCATCTTGTTTCTTGAATCAATAACTCTAGTCAATAAAACAAAATTCTTCATTACAATGACTTTTTTACTATAAATTTTAAGTTAAACATCATTTTTTTTACTTAGTGTTGATTTCTTAACATTTTATTAACGTTGATTGATTGTACATTAAGATGACTTATTTCCTAATATGTTAAAAAATTAATGTAATATTGCTGATAAAACGTCAGACCTCACAGTGTTTAATCAGTTTAGGAGCTAAAAGGGAATTATTTAAAATTTAAAAAAAAAAATCATCCTAGATCAAACTACTGTTTCCGACTAACCCAAGCAGATAGAAAACTGCTACCAACAAGCGCATAAATTATATCTAAAACTATATGCTCCTATAATAAAATCATTCCGACACCCCGTACAGTATCTATAATTAATTTTGATAAGCCATGGTCCAGCTAAGCCTCTCGTAGTCTGTTGGTATTCAAAAAGTTAGAACTTAATCAAAAACTAATTCAGCATTACACGGGAAATGCCAAGCCACACACAAAATGATAAATCAGCTGAGGAATCGTGGGAGATCTAAATTTAGCCCCTTCACAGAGAGAGAGTTGGAGAATGTTTGATGTCTTTCTCCGTTTAATGGCAAATTGATTCCATATTAATTGAAATTTTGGAGTTAGATTTTCCACTGAGCTGTCATTTTGATGGAAACTTTGGGAAAATGTTTGTTTGAAAGATTAGAGGAAGGATTAAGGTTTGGTATTTGACAAATAGAATAAAGCTCGATTTTTTTTTAATAGATTGATAAATCACTCATGCTTTTTTGGGGGATAGGGGCTTGACGTTTTCGGTTTTCATAGTGTCATTTATCTAGCCTCAAAAATTAATTATCCAAGCTAAACATTCCTTAACCGGAAATTTTAAAAAATCCGAATTGATCCGAAATTTTTTTAAAGCAGACAATACGCCAAATGTGGCAAATCCCTCGCGTGACCTTCCTTATTATTATTGCATCAATGTTACGTCACATCTTTTATAAGTTCTTGTGGATGGATAAGTTTGAGGAAAATGATACCTTATAAGCAGCATGTAAATTATGAAGGAGATTAAAAATGATGATTCCAAGCAATCAAGAAATTTTCATTTGTGACACATATAATAGGGCACATTTTATTAAAATTAATTATCCAAGCTAAACATCCCTTAAACGGAAATAAAAAAAAACCCGAATTGATCCGAAATTATTTTAAAGTAGACATTACGCTACATGTGGCAAATCCCATGTGTGACCTTCCTTATTATTATTGCATTAATGTTACGTCACATCTTTTATAAGTTCTTGTGCATGGATAAGTTTGAGTAAAATGATACCTTATAAGCAGTATGTAAATTATGAAGGAGATTAATAATGATGATTCCAAGCAATCACGAAATTTTCATTTGTGACACATATAATAGGGCACATTTTATTGAAATTAGTTATCCAAGCTAAACATCCCTTAAACGGAAATAATACAAAAAAACCCGAATTGATCTGAAATTTTTTTAAAGCAGATATGACGCCACATGTGGCAAATCCCACGCGTGACCTTCCTTATTATTATTGCATTAATATTACGTCACATCTTTTATAAGTTCTTATGCATGGATAGGTTTGAGGAAAATGATACCTTATAAGCAGCATGTAAATTATGAAGGAGATTAAGAATGATGATTCCAAGCAATCACGAACTTTTCATTTGTGGGACTAAGTTTGGGACACCTAGATTTTTGTTTGTTTGTTTGTTTGTTAAGTATATACAAGCTTAGTTATCATGCACAAAGTTACTGAAAATATCGCGCATTTTATTAAAAATATGGCCTTTGGAATATAAGCACATAAACGTGTAACTAAAACATTAATGGATTTTGTTTATAAACTTGGATTCATCCCCTAGATTGGGTATTTGTGACCGCTCACATTGTATCGTAGTTAGCGTCGTGAGTTTCAACGGTGTGGGGTGTAAGGCTTGTGGGCTCGTGCGCTATTCCATCATAAGGAGCAGTGTTAGTTCGACTATATGGTTCTCCTATAATAAAGTACCCAACAAATTTGTGCTGCAGATGGCGAATGCTCTCCGAACAAAGGCCTGCCACGTTGAAAAAAAAATATTTGTTAATTTTCCAATATCTAACAAAATCAAAACCTAAAACATATCTCCCATCAAGCATATCGGATAAAATATTCCCGAGTTACAATTGTTAGAAGAGGCAGTGATAAGTAATTCCTAATGTAAAAATAATACTACAGAGACGAAGCCTTTATAAGTGAAGTGCATAAAAATATTGAGAATTTCATTGTTAAGAGCTGAGAAAGGAATCTTAAATCATATAGAAAATAAAACTTCAAAGTATGAATTGTTGTTGTTGTTGTTGTTGTTCCTAATGGCCCCTGGCCGGAAGTTCCAGACCAGGTCCATATAGGCTTCGGGCTGAGTAGTGCGGATTTGGTTTATAATAACACCACGAGAGTCGGAGTCCGACTTGGCGAGGTGCCACCACAATTTTGACCGAGCAAACCCAGGGGCTTGGAGGGATAGTACCTTCTCCCACCTACTGACCTCGTAGAAGGACTTTCCGGTCTACCGATTTATCTTGCCCATATCCGGCTCAAAAACGAAGGTATTTAACGGCGCTTTTTGGAATTCGATCCGAGCACCCTCATTACTGAAAGCCGACGCGCTACCGATAGGCTACCTCGGTTCCATGAATTATTAATTACGTTGAAATGATTGCTTATATCATCGAAAGCATGAAAGATAAAATAGTTGTATTAGACATCTAGCGAATGAAATTCATGATTGAAGTTGCCTAACGAGACAAAATACTTACAGTTCAAACGTCCGTGAAGTTAAACAAACCAATTCAATTAGGCCGTATATCTTAAATCTCTCTTTAATTTCATGTTATACGTATTTATTAACACTACAGTTTGTTACAACTTCTTTTTAAAAGTGTATTTTAACATAACTAAGTCAACGATAACACGAGAGAGGAATTTTCTGAAGTAAGAAATTTGTAACCTGTACAAACTGGAGAATCTTGTGTCCTTTATATTAGACCTTATAATCACCGGGAGTTACATTGATTGTTTCCTCTGAAAATTTTAAACACTGAAATATCTAATGTATTAGCATATACCACATGATGATAAAATATACCAGTCACATTGGAAACTGATCAGAAGTAAACAACCTCCCGATAATAAACTTGTCATCTTGAGAGATAAATTTGGAGATCTTTAGTGCGGCTTCATGTACAGGCTCAATACATTTAAATTTAACACACTTCATAAATACTGTATGTAAAATTTACATACTTTAAGAGCTTATGAAATATAAACAAAATTCGCATATGTACGGAATAAACAAAATACTCTTCAACTGTTAGTCCATTCTAAAGTTCAGTGCATCCTTTAAAACCCGCTCAGTAGAATTTCCTTGTCGATTCTGGAATATCACATTAACAGATCATTGATAGACTACATTCAGGTTCATAAATGTAGATAAATTATTTAATACTAAATTCACCAGACGTCGGAAAAGGCGTCACACAAAACGATAGATCACTTCAGTAATAGAGAGATATTTAAATTTATTCGCTTCGTACCAGAACAGAGAGTACAGAATGTAAGAGCGTTTCCCCCTCTTAATGGTGAATTGATTCCATTTTAATTGAAATCTTAGAGTTCGGATTTCCATTCGTGTAAATTCAACAGAACTTACCAGATGCATCGAGCTAAGAGATTAGTGGAAAAGAAGATAAAAATTTGGTACTCAGAAAAGAGAATAATTATTGAGTTCGATTCTGTTGATAAATCGCTTCATTCTCAATAAAGTAAAATTCAAAACTATGCATTATTAATTCCCATTCTTTTGAAGGAGAAGAGTGGTGTTTTCAGCCTGTCTTCTGGTCCTCAAATTTCAAAGTTCTGGTCTCGAAATATTTTATCTCGAATTTATGAACTATGCTCATAAAATTTAAAGTATATCTACTATGTAGCTACTTTCTTTGATCAGTTGGTTATTATTGAGAATATAAACGGAGGAGTTTTAGGGGAAAATTGCATCAAAGATCACTGCCAAAAGTAACATGGCCGGAAGCATATTCTGTCTGATACGTCTCTTCTGTCTTCCACACTGCCTGTGGTGATCCATTTTTTAATATTAACGTTCTGCTTCAGCCTGCTTCGTTTTCACCAAAGTTATCGCTCGCGAAACGTATCATAGTCGCTATCAATACAGTGTCAGTATTGCTTGTCTTCTTCAGCATTATGGTGCATTTTTTTGTGAGAGGGATCTGCAGAATAATTATACCACTTCTTTACTTGAAAAAGGGTAGCTCAATAGGAAAAATCGCTATTCATTCGAAATAATAACAAAATAAAGGACAGTTATTCATTGAATATAGAGAAATACTAGAAAGAACTTCAGAACCCTCGATGCATCTGGTAAGTTCTGTTGAATTTACACGAATGGAAATCCGAACTCTAAGATTCAATAACCAAGAAATTGAATATAGAATTTTATATCTCCATATAAAAATTGATATTATTTTCAACACAAAGTCCTGATTAATTTAAAATATGTTGTCTTCTACAAGTACGAGGAGATAGGTAAAGAATAACGTCGTGAGGTGCAGACGTAAATTTTTTGCTTCATGTTATCATTTTTCCCTTTTTTATCCTTCCTCGCATGCTTTGAGAGTGTTGCCTTTAAGTAAAACTAAATTCAGCATAAACATATGCAGCAAATAATTCTGTCAACTTCCAGCTGAAAACAGCTAAACTCGTTTTTTTGGGGGGGGGTTGTGGGGGGTGCAAGGTATCCTAGTGGTAGAGCGCTGGGCTTGGAACTGGGGGTGCTCGGTTGGAATCCCGACGACGCCTTTAAATATCTTCGTGTCTGAATAGGATATGGGCACGTAAAGTACGTAGACCGGAAAGTCCTTCCAGGAGGTCAGAGAGGGTGGAGGAAGGTATGATCCTCCCCAGATGTCACGCTTGGGTGGGCTGGGTCAAGATTTAAGATGGATGGTTTTGGCTCACCCACACGGTGACAAAATTGAAAGCATAAAGGATTTTCATGGATTATGTGCGAATGTCTTAATAGAGAAGTTCCCCGAGTTGGAAAAAAACTCAAGTGCATTTTTCTACGTCATAGATATAAAACTGAATAATGTTGCCATTATCAAACTAAAAATAAAGGTATACGCCAATTTAAAACATTCAATACCCATCAGAAAGCGGTGCAACTCTATCGTTTGCGTATAGTTAAGGGCAGTAGGAAAACGACATAACCTCTTGGCCTTGACGTCAGTGATATTATCCACTCCGGGCAATTTGAATTTTAACTATACAATCATTTAGCGTCCTTTCCGTCCCATGTACAATCCACGTTTGCCGTCATTTAATAAACTGAAGATTACTTTATCAAATTAAAGTTAACGTTTGAAGACTAACTATTTTGAGACTATCCTAAAAAGGAAGAATCGTGTGCAAATAAAACGAATATGAAATTATCTGGAACATCTTTGTAGCTAAAAAGAGATTAGGGAATAAAATATTTGCTGAATCTGGATGTACTGTAATATATATCCCACATTCATCTAATGCCATTGATGTCCAGGTCATATTTATATAGTTATAATTTTATCAAGGAGTCGAATGTTTTTTAACCTAAGTACGTAAGTAGTATCTGGTAAAAGGCATTTACATCAATGCAACAAAATTTGAAACCACTTCAAGGTCTCATATTGCAAAATGAAAAGTTTTAATATCAACACAAGGATCTAAATCCTAAGAATTCTGGATTGCTTTGAGTTTTCTAGATATAAGGAATTTTTCATATTCATTTGGCATATCTTGTGGGAGAGAGAATAATTTAGTTTACGGTGAATCCACATAACATAGAACGCACTGACGCATACTATATGAGATAATTCGAATTTTATACGAATTTAAATAACATTTATTTAAAAAAAATAAATCCCCACAGAGGAAAATAATTAAACCTGAGTCACATACTAGAATCGTAAATTGGTAACGTTCCGCCAATAGATAAATGAAAAGAATCCACACTTAGCTAAACGAATGCTGTCACGTCAAAATGATTTCTGGATTAAATAAGAGCAGTGCTTAGTATTTCAGAGTAAAAAAGAAAAATGAAATGAAAGAAGGGACTTTTCTGAAAGAAATATAAACAAAAAAAGCTGAATTTCCATTCAAGAGACTATCGTACTATTGTACTTAAACTTTAAAAAAAAATCTAATTCGGAAGAGAGGTCAGGTGGAATTAGAGTTGTACCCTTTGAAAAATGAAAGCCATGGGCAGTTTTTTCGCGAATGAAAGATTTAGAGAAATCGATAATTCTGAGCTTTCCATTGTGGAAATCTATCACAATTTTGTTCCTTTTTCTATCCTATTCAGAACGTTTTCTGGTTTAAGTTTCTTGTACTAAGCAACAAAATTGAAATTTTTTACCTTTTTATGTTAAAATATGATGCTCTGAAGATAAATTTACGTACAAATAAATTCAAAATCATTTTGAATAGATAAAAAGAAATTTCCCAAAAGTAAATAACGATAAAACTAGAATAATATAAAAACACTTACTAAAAAAATAAATTTTCAGGTAGTCTTTTCTAACGAAACTTACGCAGGATTACTTATCGTTGCTTGCCTCTTTTGTATGTATATATGTATGTATGTGTTATGTATCTATGTATCTATATATATATACACATACCAAGCGATACAGATTGGGTTTGCCCAAGCGATACAGACTGGGTTTGGCGCGCTGCCAAAATTATAACTCGCGACGACAGTTTTAGAGTCTGAAATTTTGCTTTTCGGACGACCGTTGCGGAGGAACGTAATCCTACGTTAAAATAATTTCACTGATGCATTTGCAAATAAAACTGAAATATTTGAAAAATGTGTAAGGGGACATTTTTGTCTTATTTTCTGGCCATCATAAAATGTTTGTTTATTTCGCAATGAAGATATGAAAATATAGTAATTTTGTATAAACATTATTGGTCTTTTCTTCCGTGTGCTGAATATATTCAAATTATTTATGAAGAAGGAAATAGGATTGATAAATTATATCATTAAAGACAATTGAAGAATTTTACGAGGTAGAAACGTAAGAGATGTGAAGACCGTCGGCCATCACCAGGTATTTAACCCGGGTCACTTCGAAGCGGGGGTTCTACGAACCTCCTGACTTCTAATTTTGAATGCCTTTTTTGATAACTTTTCCTGTCTTTTGGACAGAGCATATTTTTATTAATTTTTTCTAGCAACTCAATTTTTTTCTTACCATGAATTTTTCTTAAATGTTAGACCAATGGACCACTGTGGTTCTTTTCAACAATCGAGTATACCACTATGATGACGTTTGCCAATGTCGGAAAGGAAATCCAAATCTCCTGCCCTCCAACGGCACTTTTCTTACTAATCTTTCCTAAAAATTTGAGGGTTTCTGAGTATAGATGTCATTGCTCACAGTATAAACACTCTTCAATGGTTCTCAAGATTTTGACGGCATATTTCGTCACACTTTTTTCCTTGAAACGGTGTCTAATTTATTTGCCTGACATGACATATACATATAAATTCAGACATTCGTTTGATTTTAAACCAAAAATAAATTTTCTGACTTCAACTGGTCAGAAAGAAATTATGCTAGGTATACGTAGCTAGTTTAAATTTACATCAGTTGTGTTTTTCTAATCACTGGTTATTTCAAGATAGCTCTGACCAATTCCTAGCGCTGTTAAAATTGTCTTAAAACTGCTTTCCTAACAACAGTATAATAATATTGTTTTAATAACTGAGTTAATTTTATATGTCATACAATACGAATAAATGACGTATTGGTCAAAACAAGAAAAGTAGTCCGCAATTGAATAATAATTCTAGAACAAGTAACATTCTGATATTCTTTTGTCTCAGTAGATAAAATTTTAATACCACTAAGGAACTTTACGTAAAGAAATTAGCCTGTATTTATCACGGACATTTCTCCATTAAAGTACCTTGATAAAATAGTAACTAGGGTGAGAACGGTTCAAGCAGGGTAAGAACCTTTTCTCGCAATCAGTTTGCTAGCCTCTTTTCATAATACAACGCTGGTGTTTCACTTTAACCTTAACCTTCTCACCACTGTAGAAGTCAGGGTGTCTAAAAATATTTAAGTTTAATTATTTTAAATAAAAAATCACTGTTTTTCAAAGAGTGTAACATTTATCTCTGGCATTTTCGAAAGCTCAGGTTATACATGCATGTTAATTTCTTAGTTTTTAACTGTTCCTAAAATGGCGATCTTAGTCTACCTTAAGGATATATAGGTAGACTAACGAATCAAAGTATAACAAGATGTTAGATATAACTGAAAGGTGTTTGTATTTCTTATTTTTTTAATTACGATGGCTAGCAAATAAGAAAATGGTCAAATTAAAAAGACACTCCCCCCTGGAAGAAAGCTGGTCAAAAAAGAATGCTAATGAAGAGGATGTGGAAAATTCATCACACACCTGACATATTACACAGAAATAAGCTCTGATATCCTAACTCTGCTTCTTAGAAAGAAACGATGTTTTCCAAGTAGGCAGAGTTACTTATATCTGAGCAAAGCCAAACAAAAGCCGTGAGGCGAACAGAGGTCATTAAGAGAATTCTGCCCATAATTATGTTGTATTTTCTAAGAAAAAAAATTCACGATAACCATAATGTCTTGGATTGAAGGTGAAACTGAAGCTAGAAAACGAAGGAAGTTTCTGATATTCAATGACAAAACATGCACAGATTACCCGGAACGGTTTGGAATAAAGCAATATTAATTTAGACAATCAAGTAGAATATTTTAATTCAGCTCCATTATTTAAATAATATTTTTTGAATACTTCAAAATTTAGTATAAATTTCTTTATTTTTAATCCCATAGGAAAGTATGAAAAATTGTATGCTACGTCAAAACAGTGACATACATTCTAAATGAGAGCAATGATTAAAAGAGGAATCTTAAAAAAATGTCGTTGTTCTGAATGTTTTTATTTTTATTTTTTTTTTTTTTGTCTTTTTCTGATCAAAAAGAAATTTGAATTAGATGGAGAGCTCTTTAAAACTTTTATCTCTCACAGCAAAAACATATGCTTCACGATGAGTTTCTCACTCCCATTGCAGTTTCATCTACATTCCATCGAGTAGGCGGTTGAAATTATGAGGGCGTGAGTAGGTGCTGGAATGAAAAAATTCTTCCCAGTAGCTTCTTTGTTGATCCTACGTTCTACGAAATCTAACTTTAGACGACATGGCATTTGGATAAAAGTAAACTCCTACGCCTTTAAAATAGATTGGACAAAATGTATTAAATAAAGATGAGATTCGGGTTTAGCCTGAATGGTGAATTTTTATTTTAAGCCTTATTTAAGAATAGGTGGTTGTTTGTCATGTTACTTGTATACCTTACGCATGCATTTACATTTTACCATTTATAGCAGATTCGGAGAAAATATAGAATAATTATTAATAAACGTTTAATGCTGTTGATTAAAAATTTTCCTAAACCAATGCATTAAGAATTATACCTGCTATTAACTGTTAATGAATTATTAAACATTTTATTGCTTGTTTATGGGTTCTTGCTGATTTAGTATTGCCTTGGGGGATCTTGTATGTGGCAGGAATATCAAGAATGATAAAAATACCACAGCAATCTGGATCGGGGGTTATCATCTATATATATAAAACAGTTCCTTAACTGACTGACTGACAGATAACGTACAGACCAAACCGCTGGACCTAAAGGGCTGAAATTTTGCATGGCGATTCTTCTTATAATGTAGGGGTGTACAAAGAAGGATTTTTGAAAAATTCTTCTTAGTTTTTTTAATTAAATTTTTAAGCTGTCTTTGTAACTTTTTTTAAGTGTGCATTTAAAATAATAATCTGGGGGGTTATAAAATTTATATCACGAAAAAGATCATAAAAATTCCTTTAAAATGAAATCTCACCTCCCGAATCTGCACCTTTCGACCACCTTCACCACCGAATCATCCTTTCGAATCTTCACCTCCCTGTTCTGATTTTTGGTGAATTTTTAAAGATTAATTTTTAGAATTTCCTTTATTATATGCTGATCACGTGGTTTCTTTTCTTTTTGTGATACTTTAAACTAATTTTGCGTCACGTGCATAACAACGAATGTAAATTGACAAAAATATTAAAATACAGTGTAAAAGATAAAATTTAACCACCAGACAAATTGAGATGGAAGTTTTTTAAGAATTTAATTCAAATTAGTATGTTTTATGGATATTAAATTATATATAAAACTGCAATTTCTCTATATATAAAACTGCAATTTCTCCTCAAAGTATGCTTTGCTATGATGATAAATAAGTCTCAAGGACAAACTTTAAAATACGCTGTCGTAGATTTAAGAGAAAATTGTTTTTCCCACGGTCAGTTTTACGTAGCTTTCTCACGCGTAATTTCGCATACGAGCCTGGTAATATTAGTTCAACCCAATAAAGAAACAAAAAATATTGTTTATAAGGAAATCCTCTAAAAAGTGACTTCATTATTTTTTCATTGTAATTATCCTAAAATGTACTCCGTATCGAAGCACGGGTATTCTGCTCCTTTTCTTATAACCGCAGGAAATGTTAGAGTTCCTTTTCTCGGGATTCTAGGAGTTGATCGGATCCCAAGATGGAATTTGTTAACGACAAAATAAAAAATTGAACTCTGTTAATCAAAACTTACTTAAGACTATGAAGATTTGTATTAAGTCAACAAAAAAAGTACTTTGACTTTAATTGTGAATTTTTTTATCTGGAAAACTCTAGGGATTTCAAAATTTGATTTGTACAGATGACTAACTTACCTAAGCATAATATTTTCCCTTCATCTAATATTTTTCAGCATTCAATTACACTATAATATTAAAGAAATCGACTTTGAGATTGATTTAGGTAATTAATTACGTGTTTTAAAAGGAAATTAAAAGAGTAGATATTTTTAACACAAAGTTATTTAAAATAGTTAACTATGGGTGGGATATCATTACGATTTTCTGATTACTTTTTTGCAGGTTGGATGGTTTGAAACACTGCAGTTATTTTTTTTACAATCGGGCTAAGCTGACCGGGACCTACAGCTTCTAGCCAATTCCGAACGGCTCCACACACCCATACTATTGTATCATTGAAATAATTCCTCAGAATGAATAATTTTCAACGTAATTCATTTAGATCAACAGTTCATTCCCATTTGTGTTTAACTTGACCTCTAAAACCAAAATTTATCGAAATATTTAATTATAATGCTGATTGAAAACTAGAACATCATTTTAAATTTACATGTAGAGTTAATAACTGGTGGACGCAAAAGTATCAGGTAAAATTTAGAACAGCAAGAAACTGCAATGTAAAAGGATAAATTATTACTATGTATAGTTGACAGTATTAAAACATAATCCATCTTTTGTATAAATTTGCATTCATTATCCATCGCTTCGCCCTCGCTATGGGCTCCTCAGCACGAGACAAACGGCAAAACTCAAAATAAGAAATATGTCCAGTATTTCCTTAAACATTTATAAGTGCCAGACAAAATCTAGACATCCCGACTCACAAAAGTTAGATCTAAATGACTTCCATGATTGTCAGTTCAAAATTTAGAGGGATCGAAGATAATAATATTTTATGAAACACGTCCTAGACAGAGGGGTGAAATATGCAGGATAAGCATAACTCCTCTACTTACATGAAAATGCAAAAGAAGATTACACAGATTCTTAATCTATATATATAAAACAGTTCCGTAACTGACTGACTGACTGACAGACAGACAAAGCACAGACCAAACTGCTGGACCTAAAGGGCTGAAATTTTGCATGGCGATTCTTCTTATAGTGTATGGGTGCACTAAGAGAGATTTTTGAAAAATTCTTCTTAGATTTTTTTAAATTAAATTTTTAAGCTGTTTTAGTAACTTTTTTTAAGTTTGCATTTAAAATAATAATTTGAGAGTTATAAAATTTATATCACGAGAAAGATCATAAAAATTCCTTTAAAATGAAATCTTTTTCAAATCTTTACCTCCATTTTCTGATTGTTCGTGAATTTTTAAAGATTAATTTTTAGAATTTAATTTATTAAATGCTGATCACGTGATTTCTTTTTCTAGTACTTTAAATTAATTTATCATCACGTACATAACAACGAAATAGACAAAAAAGATTTTTTTCTTGCTAATGCGGCAGACGATGGGAAATTATCCAAAGAAATATTAAAATACAGTAAAAGATATGTTCCTCAAACTGTACTATATTCTTTAGTATGTTCTATTAGATTTAATTTGAATATTTTCTTCTACATTATTTTGTCTATAAAATATCCGTTACGATTTTTTTGTAAATATATTTTTTCGTTTTTTTTTTACATCAATTGCATATATTGATCGCTTTATTTATTATAAATATATTTATACATATTTTTGGCATTAATTGCATACATTGACCGTTGTATTTAATTTGAATGCACTCTGTAGCGAAGTACGGGTTTTCAGCTAGTATTCATAATAAAAATGAAGAGAAGCAAGTAATTTCAAACTAAACTAGTCTCCATCGTACTCAGCAGACATGAAACTAAGTTTCGCTCTTCCATGTCCTGTTGAATGCACTGAAGATGGCTATGTTTGAATAAGTAATCCATCTTACAAAGATATGTTTCCTGCAATGTCATCATCAAAATAGATGTAATTTTGATTTTTTTATAGAAGGAGTGTGATGTCTTTTTCACAGTTTTGAACCTTCACTTTTCAAGCATCTCACTTGTTTCTTCTGATGCAATTTAAATGCATCAGTGATACGATGCAATATGTCTACTGAGTATGAAAAAAAATTGGCGAGTCTTTTTGTTCTTAATTTTTATGCAACATCCTTAATATAGATAATTGTAAGACATTTTAACATTAAGGATATTTTCTAAGTATATTGTTTTGCTTTGTTGTTTCTATAATTAAGCTACATTACGATTAATTTTTAACATCCCTTGAAGAATCTGTTTCGCAAATTAGTAGATGAAGGGTTTCTAGTTGTGGCATCTTTAAAAAACTTCAAGTATTGAGAATTATGTATATATCACATCCAACCCACATCACTTTGTAATAGGGTTATTATTCTAGCCTCACATTCACTTTATAGAAATAATATTGATTTAAAAATTTACCGATATATAAAAACAAACTCTGTTAAGCTATACAAATCCTTTATAAACTACTTAGAACACTATTTACGAGACATCTCTGAAATCAAGTATTTCTTGATACTACTTCCAAGATGAATGATGTATAAATCATTAGTTTTGGATCGGTATGTAGACCTTTTAAGCCTTAGATAACGGAGTAGAAGGTTTTTAGATAAGTCGTTCTCAACCTTGTAATAAGTGCACACCATCTAAACCAAAATTCAAAAATATCAAAAATATTAGATATTGAAAGTATATGTTTCATGCAAATGGAATTAAAATACTATTCAAGTACAACCAACCAGCAAACATTAACGCACTACTTGTTGAAAACCACCTTTGTAAAGTATTATGTTCTTATTTATAAAAGAAAAATTAAGGACTTCATCAAGTAATTTAGTTCCGCCCTCCTTTAAAATAATTATTACATGCGTTAATATTCAGTTGCTGAAGATACCATAAAATGATTATCATAGAATTATGATATATATTCATTTAGTATTTTAATCAGTTTACTATTTGAAATTCTAGGTGGCGAATATTCTACTAAATATATTTTATCCCTAGTTCTCTAAATTTGATACACTTCTTTTAATACTTTCAAAAAGCATTAATTCTTGTATACTTTCAAAGGCTCTTCTTTCAATACTTTCGTTTTTCAACTTATATGTAACTTAGTTCGTTCTCAATCATGATAAAGATGAGTCAACAGTACTCGATACATAATTTAACCAAAAATGGTAAAACGAATTACACACACACACACATATATATATATATATATATATATATATATATATATATATATATATATATATATATATATATATATATATATATATATATATATATATATATATAGAGAGAGAGAGAGAGAGAGAGAGAGAGAGAAATTGCTTTAGTTTGTTTTATCAGTTAGATCAGTGAGTTTCAAATACCTATAGCTTCGTTAAGTATTTATAGACTATTCACTTATTTACGGGAAAACATCAAGTTTTTATGAGAAGCAATCACTGTAATAGCTTTCTTAGATATGATTATTTTAAGTTGTATTCGGGAAAGGAAAAATTTTAATAATTTTTTTTATTTTATTTCTTGCGGTATGGAAGTAGGAAGAACCAAATTTGGATCCTCAGAATTTTGAGGATTTTTTGAGTTAGGAAATGACATAAAATGAAAAGTATAGTTGAAATGATATTTATAAAAGCAATATTAAAATCTCAATACTTTATTTCTTTTGTGTAAAAAGTAGATTAATAGAACCAAAGAGAAGTTAAACATCAATATCAAAAGCTATTGAAATGGTAACATGTACTAAAGAGGGAGTAATAAGTACTAGATTGGAAACCATAGATGATATGCTATTAAGTAATCTATTCGGGTCCTTATTTTGAAAACAAATTAAAAAGTTGGACGCATAGTCATAAATTAGGAATTTCAGTTTTCAGTCTTAAAATTGCATTACTTATGACTGTCACAGTAATTCTTTCGATGAAATTACTCTTTTGTTAATTCTCTGGAAATTCTGAATCCATAATGTTTAATAAATAACCAACCTTTCTTTGTCACGGTGAAACAACGATATTAAACATTCAGTGGCTACTCATCCACCCTTTCTTGCCTTTATCAAATCCCTCATCTTTTAAAATACCATTGGCAAGATCCGGAATCGATCCAGGTGCCTTCTGCTTTACGAACGAGTTAGTTGGATGTTTCACGAACCATTAAACCAAGTCACTTATTACCCTCTCAAATTTATGCGATATTCATTGACTTCAAATTACTTTTTATGAAGATGTCGGTAAAACTGCTTACCCAAAATAACTTATTGTACGTTCTGATGAGATGTTTTGGATACTTTTTGAGACTTGTGAGGTAAAGATTTTTCAAGCGAAATTAAACATATCATCCAGATCTGAAGTTGTTGAAAGTAAGTTATTAATAAGTTATTAAAAATATAAAGTTATTAAAAGTTTTTAAACAAGTTTTAAAGTTAAAAAGTTGAAGACGCAAACGCTTGTAATATACATATGAAGTTCAGAAAAGTTTTTTTTTGTGTGTGTTCGTACTTAAATGTGTTTGAAAAAAGTTAACTCGTATTAAGATCGGTTTTCTTTTATTTTCACACTCTAAACTATGGTGAATATTTAACTCTGTATGACAAAGTATAGAAAAGTAAGCTTGTTTCTTGAGCTTTTCGTAGAAATTTATAGTTTTACTTGATTTTTATAAACTATTACGTATTATTCCCAAGTATCTTTCAGACACTAATATAAATATAAAACACTGAACCTGTGTCCCATCATTAAAATTTTTATTTACTGTCTGCAAAATTAATCCAAAACCTTTTACGAACAATTTAATATACAAAAAAACTTACACTCAGAATGTTTTCTAAGAACAAATATTTTCCTAGAAAAGTTGTACAATTTAATTTTTAAAGATTTTTTTGACATTATTTAGAGAGATAAAATAATTTTGATATTTATGTTTCTGTTTGTTTTCAGTTTGTTTGTTTTCCATTTCACAAGAATTCTCTTTACGCCATAAAGTTAATTTTTTTATAAAAATATTTGCTGATAGTATTTAAATAAAAATATTACTTGTATCAAAGTTTCTTTAAATTCATATTCCTTTCCTCTTGATAAAAGACGATATATTTCTCTAGCCCTCTCAATGGTTTGTTATCGTCAAGCATACATGTAAAGCGACGAGAACTGTATGCTTCCCCAGAAAAGAAAAGAAATGCTTCGACTAAACTTACACAAATAATAAAAAATTCAATGCTTTTCAGAGCACTGGAATGGCTTTCTTCGTCGTGGATATATAGGCAATTGAGTTGTTTGCACGTGCGGTACATAAAATCAGCTTTATAAAACTCCAGTTTTAAAGGCAGTGATGAAATTTTGAAAATACTTTGTATTTCAATTATTCAAATGGGTCAAGCATCATGACTGAAATTAGGGAATGAAAATAACTCTGATATTTCACTATAATTGCTAGTAAAAAGGGAGTAATCCGAATTTCTGAGGCAAAAACTCTTACAAGAGAACGCCTGAAAAAAAAGATAGAAAGGAGGGGGAAAAAATCGATTTTAAACTGATCCGCTGCTGGCGAAGAGAGCAGTTTTTGGCTTAGACATTTGGATTGGTCCCCTTATATTATCATTTATAGTAAAATATTAGGGTTATATTTATTCCCGGATTATTTTCACTGGTTGCAGCGCTTATTTTGTTATAGTTATCGCCTTAATAGCTAATTTTCAGAGCTGCACTCAATTAATTGATGCGCGAAAGAGCGCTTTCGGGAGGAATGAAAG
This sequence comes from Dolomedes plantarius, assembly GCA_907164885.2. Lineage (NCBI taxonomy): Eukaryota > Metazoa > Arthropoda > Arachnida > Araneae > Dolomedidae > Dolomedes > Dolomedes plantarius. The sequence continues at coordinate 71,738,235 of OU015491.1, forward strand.
CTTTTCGGCACTCACCTGTCTCTTCCGATGCCACCTCCAACGTTCTCGGGATCTCCGAGCATCTGGTAGGTCCCCCTGAGCGGCGTCCTGGTGGCAGACCTACTCCTGTGCACCAGTCCCCTTCCGTCCATCATGGGGTCCTCGAAGTACCCGTCCGCGAAGCCCCCGCTGCTGTACGAGTGGGGCAGGTTCATGCCCGGGTCGCCCAGGGTCGGAAGCGTGAGGGGGCTGCTGTTGCTCGACCGGCTGATGCCGAAGTGCCGCCCCTTCCGGGACTGGGGGGAGGTCGAGGGGCGCCCGGAGACCGGGCTGGCCCTCGCAGACGGGGGCTGCGATATTGAGGCGGAAGGGTAGATTTTGGTGGTCACGGGAGGGCTGGATACGCCATAGCTGCTTCCGGCCATGTCCAGCCTGCGGGTTGGCTTAGGGGAACGGGCCACTGGGGGGCCCGTCACAGACGGTCCGTACAAGTCCCTCGCTGACATGATTGGCTGTGAGTGGCTTGGGAAAGAAAAGTGTCAAAGCGTCTCGCAGAGATCCATCCCGTGTGAAGAAACCGGAGTAAAACCTTGTCTTTTTGAAGCAATCAGTGACTGGATGTCGGTGCTACATCTATCCAGCGATGGCTTGGCAATTTAGAACAGGAGGTCACTGCCTGAGACATAAATATGAGACGAATCTTACAAGATTTAATATGTTTCCTACGTACGCTAGCTTTCCACGCAGATTCTCATTAGAAGCAATTTCTGGACACCAAGTATGCATTTTGCGCTAGATTTAATCATTTTGCTGTGAAAGGAAATCCTCGGCACGAGTTTTGCTGACATCAACACAGTGAACTGTTGTTTCACAAATATACTCTACGATTAATATTACTTTGGAAGTCAGTTTATCAGAGAATGATACGAAATGGAGCATTTATAACACTGACAGAAATCTCTTAAATTTTTCCTCTGTCTTTTTTTAAAGTTACATTGACTGTGATACTTAAATATAAAAAAATAATTTAAAATCAGTCAAATATTTGTGCCTATAGAAATAATTTTCATCAGATGATACTGAATGTCCTTAAATAATATCACAGAAAATACATATCCCAGGGAAATAAAAACTGTATTTCAATATTAAATCTATAGTTTTAACTGTTCATATCCCTTCCGTCGAAGACGTGTATAATTTTATGAAATCCATGCATTAAAAAAGGTTTAAATGATAAGATATATATTTATCAAAAATTATCATTCAAAAGAATTGGTTTATCGCTTTCCTGGGAACAAAAATTCATGATATATCACTCCAAACTCTTCCGCTTTAATTATTCATACAGAGTAAATTCAGACGTAACTTCTACAAATCATAGCAAATCGATACTGATAACACGGCTTAATGAAACATCAGTTTGAGATGCCGGCAAACTTGGAGTGTTTTAATCCAAATCGTCCATAGAAGTAAAATTTCGCACTGATGTAGCAATTACACAATTCTTGAAAACTTGTATTCTTATTATTAAATTCAATTTGGATAAAAATTTAAAACATATTTATAAAAACCAATTGGCAAATCAATTTCGACTTCCTTTACTAGCTATCCCCACGTACGGAGGATATTTCTAATCAAAAATATTTCTAAATAAATCTCTGAAAATTCATACTTCTGTATAAATATCTAGGTTCGTTCGGTTTTCAGCAAGTATAAGTATTTTATTTTATAAACTTACATAACTGTGAGCCTCTCCGAGAAAATATTTCAGATTTTTATATAATATTATCAATAATATTAATCCGAGATTTCCGGTTCTCCGACAGATAGCACGGAATCCAGGCGATTTTTCTTGAAGATGCCGATTTATAGAATTCGAATTTCTGCTATCGCTGCCGTGCAAATCCACACCGTTTATTGCTTTAAGAAAAATTCACAACTCGATCAATGAAAGCACAGTAAGTAAAATCCGCTCTACTGCGATAGGATTCCCCCTGGTTTGCACTAGTTCTAGAGCTAGAGCTACCGCTTACCAGGGCCGGAGCGAGCCATTATGCATAGCATTTTTTCCATCACCAGTACATCGACGCACACGCCCATTGCTCCAGGACAGTTTAATGAAATTCGAACTCTATAGTAAGGAGACTCACTACCATGGCGGTAGTAGGTGCGGTGGAGCGCGTCTCTGCGCAGGCGCGAGGAATCGATTTTGGAATCGTTGCGTAATTTTTCTCAGCGCGTAAAACCCCGGATAAGGATTAGCGTAATCTGCGATTGCACTCTGCACGGGGTAGTTTTCTCCTATTCCGATATTAGCATTCTCGGCTATTGTTTTTACTTTTATTGGAGGCCGGTCGGGGGTGGAAGAGAGTGGAGTTGAGGTGACCGAATCCTCGGTCCTGGGTATGCGCCGATCGAACATTGTGATCGACTCCGGCACGATTTTCATGAAGGCGGGAAACCTTTGACGTCACTAGAAACATTGTTTTTTAGGCCTCAAGAACATGCGCGGGGAGGCCGAAATGCCTATAGCCCCCTCTTTTGTTTCGATTTCTAGGGACATTGCACTTTCATGAGGCGCCCGGCGTTCACACGTGCTTATCTTTTCTTTTGTTTATTCTTTTTAATATAATTTCTGCAATTCCGAAAGCATTCCCAGCCTCTTCATATCTGGAGCACAGAATCCATACGCAAAAATTAATATTTACACTAAGTATATTCATATATATATATATATATATAATTCTGTGCACAAAGATTAAGTACTTTTATCTGGTACTAGCGTACATATTATGAACGATTGATGTGTAACAGCTATAAGGAAGTTAAATTTCCTGATTTTTTAGATCACAACTTCATAACTGAACGATGATATCCCAACATCAAATCCACTGGTTGTAAAAAAAATTATAGAACATATTCGTCCTTATTTAGAGTGTAGCATTAAAATGCATATATGATTTTTGAACTCCCCAATCCCAATTAAAACAGGGTTTTTTTTTTCTTTTTTTGAGGTCGTTTGTAAGCAAAATCGTATCGTAGAAAATTTTGATTCAATTTCTACGTTGTTAAAAGTATGTTTATTAGTAACAGGAACGATTATTGGTTGAATTCCTTTAGTAAACCTCTCAAAAACTAAGCTGTTATTACGAAAAGTTTTCTGTGTGTCAATGAATGCAAGTAAGGTCCTGAAATAAACAGTTAAATTGAACGTAATAAGTGCTATTACCCCCAGATAATTTGAGTAAAAATAGAGTTTCTTAAGGAATAGCAAAACAGAGAAAAGAAAAGGCTTTTCCAAGTTGTGCTGAGTGGAAAAGTTAAAAAGCATTCCATCCTTGCTAAAAAAATTAAATCGATATTTTTATTAACTTACATAACGAATAATTACCACTATCCAAAGCAAGTTCTGAATATAGAATACAAATTGGTATGAAAAAAAGGGAAACGACTGAAAATATAATTAATAAATTACTATTTAAATAGCAATTTCAATCAATATTGTTTTTCAGGCAGATATAAAGGAACGTAAAGCGAATGTAACTGGGAGAAAAACGTTACTCAGTTAACAAAATTCTGAATTAAACCAGGAAAAGTTTTTTTTTTATTATAGCCGAGGGATCATCTGTTTTCGACGCTCTTATGTAGATCAGTTTCGATATGTGAAACCCTCATAGGACAAGTATGGCTTTGTAATCAAAAGGCAACAAAACTTAATCAAAGATTGGCATGGTGTATCAAATATTAAAAACTTAATTTTAAAAGAATTCTTTCCCACTGACAAAAATATTCGAACTTTTCAAAATATATGCATTTACTCAATGAGAGCAAGCTCTGGGATGTACTCTGATAAGGGGAGCAAGTGCGTAAAATTGAGATGTTATGTTGTATTAATCGTAATTTTTAAATAGGTATGTTGCATGGACATAAACTTCTTGCTTTCTCTAAGCAGGTTGGTCATTGAATTTCATTTGAGTACAAAGCATTTCAGCCGAACTAGATATACTAAAATAGACTGCAATTTTGTAGTGAAGAAATGGAAATAGGACAGTGCTACAGAAAAAAAAACTACTGAATAAATAAATAAAGGTCGCAAAATAAAGACCTCAACAGAAGAGCTCTGGTAAACACTGTTAAAAATCAAGTTCTTCTGCCAATGATATGTCAGCTAGAGAAGGAAATGCTTGTCGTGGCTCATTTTACACCATAATTATCCTCTGAGAAGAGCATAGCCTGGATTTTCATTCTAGAACAGGGGTGGGCAGACTTTTCCAGGGTACGAGCTACTTCTAATTTTTTCAAGGTGTTGCGGTCCACCCAGTGGTGTAGGTGTGGTGAGCTAAAAAAATATACAATATTTATTATAACTTAATAATAAATACGGGATATGTACTTACCTACATAACTACAATTAAAAAAACTTACTCTTTTAAAACCGCGTTTAAAGCAAAACGCAAGATACAAACATAATATGTCCATAAATATGTTTCTTTTAGTATGCGCGTCTTAGGTCTTAGTAAAGGCGGTCACCCCAAAATGTCTTGGCGGTCCACCGGTCGATAGTGATCGACTTAATGCCCACCCCTGTTCTAGAGCAACTTCACGCAGGCCACGATGATTGTGAATGCCTTTGGAATCTCTTGATTCCCTTGACTGTAGATCACTGTAGATGGGTACGCTCTTCCAATTTGACATACGTGTTTGGTTTTAGTGGTAGCCCAGAGAACAGATTGTCGATCTTGCATATATTTATTTCTGTTTTATCATACTTTAAGACTGTGTTTGAGGAACCTTCTCCAAACTTAGGGAATGTCTTTAAAGATTTAAGACTTGGTCCTTCGTTTCGGAGCACCAAAATGTACTTTTACCTGTTGAACAATTCTGGCTAACCAACGATGACGCAGTGATATAGAAAAGATCGTTGTCTCGATCGTTGTTTCTTCGTGATCGAGACACACTGCAAGGCGTGTGGAATTTGTCGTGAAAAGGAGATCGAACTGCTCGTCTGGCCTCCTCATAATCCTGATATCTCAATCCAACACAGCAACATTCAAACGAACTAGAGTGACAAATACAATATCAAACTCAAGGGTCACCTTCGTTGTCATGTGTAGGAGCAGCTTTGTACGACATGTAAGGATACATTACTGTCGATACCTATCCAATACTTGTTAATACTGATCAGTGAACTGCCGCTCTCTTACTAGAAAAAGGTAGTCCTATATTAATAATAGTAGAAATCAATTTATAACTGCCAGAATTAAAACATGAATTACTGACTGTCATTATAAAACCATCCAACACGTATTTGTGTGTAAATTAATTTGATAGTGTGTAAAACAGCAAATTTGAGGTTTTGACATTCACTTGCTTTAACTTGATACTAAATTGAACTGAATTAATAAACTGAAAAACTGCAAAAAAATTGTATTCACGTAAGCAAGGTACAGATTTAAAGTTTATAGAATTCAAATCTGTATCTTTAAAAATCATGCAATTCCCGTTTTCTTCATGAATTTCGGTTCCCATCTTAAGTTTAGGACTGCTGTCGGGGATCTGAGTCTATTCAGACTAGGCTGATTATTCCTTATTACTGACCTACAGTAAGCAGTCAAGTAAAGTATTCTAGTAATGCTATACTTGTCTGGATTCTTTTGAACAATTCCTCTTAAAAAGTAGAACCACTCCTGATTTTTAAACATTAATATATATGATGGACCTTGAGGTAACGAAATGGATGAGAGCCAGTTCATTCATATTCATCTCGGGGAACAATAGAAACGTTTTATCTATTTCGATTACTTTAAACTTATAAACTGATGAAACCAGACATGTGTATGTAGACAATTATTAATAGGTTTGACAAGTATTTTTTGCCTTAGGGAAATAATATATATATATATATATATTATATATATAATAGCCGTTGTCTCTGTATAACACTTCCGGGCTGTACTCATCATTCAATTGAAGCCCTCAGTAAACAAACGGCTGGTTAGACTTAATTTCAATTTCAGATGTGGATCAGAATTTTTTCTTACCTAAAAACTATCTTCTCCATCAAATCACGTTTGTTCAGCCTATTTTTCTATAAAACATTCAGAACTAAAAAAAAATTGGATGCTTTTAGCTGTATATTTAACAGTTTTTAAAAATCTGTTTACTTTTGCGATGAATTCTGAAAGTAAACAAACTTGAATGTGAATGAATCAAGTAGCTCAAGTATTCATATCGCGTAGTGAGCTGTAAAAAACTGGATAGCAATCTACTACTCCAATCGCATGAAAAACTAAATAAATAAAAAATAATGAAAGGGTCTGCTTTTACAAGGTGTAGATTAAATGCAATATTGTTAGATAATTCGGGATATTTTTTAATTTTCATATACTTTTTCCATTATGACGTCATTATTAGTATTATGACGTAAAAATGACGGGTTGGATGGCAGTCTACTACTCCAATCGCATGAAAAACTAAATAAATAAAAAATAATGAAAGGTTTGCTTTTACAAGGTGTGGATTACATGCAATATTGTTAGATAATTCGGGATATTTTTTACCTTTCATATACTTTTTCCATTATGACGTCATTATTAGTATTATGATGTCAAAATGACGGGTTGGATGGCAGTCTACTACTCCAATCGCATGAAAAACTAAATAAATAAAAAATTAGAAAGGGTTTGCTTTTACAAAGTGTGGATTAAATGCAATATTGCTAGATAATTACGGATATTTTTTAACTTTCATATACTTTTTCCATTATGAAGTCATTATTAGTATTATGACGTCAAAATGACGGGTTACCTTCTACTATATATATATATATATATATTAATTATAATAACGCTACACCAGTTTTAATTCTATTCCAATCTTGTTTTTCCCCTTTATATAATTAACTTAACTTCCGCGTTCTTTCTATATACGCCTGGATGTCGCGTGGGCATATGGCACCACAGGGGGTCGCGTGGTAAACCGAAACTAAATTTCATGGATGCTGGTGTGAGCGTCAGGACTAGGGACTTAAAAGATTAAATCAGGGATTGAGTGGACGCCATTATCATTTCTCTCTGCTTGTAAATATGTAAATAGTTTCCACTCCTTTACATTTCGTATAATATGTTTAACCGTTCTACAACCATAATGTGTTTAAAGTAATAAAAGTATTATTCCGTTTGATTGAATCATTTGATTTGAAGTTTATGTGCCCAAGGACCGATTACCAAGCCGAATGCCCTTTCGGCTGTTCTCACAGATATCGTCGTTAAGTATCGTCTATAGATCCGGTATTTCATATACATATATATATATATATATATACAGTCGAACCTCCATATATCGAACTTCCCTATATCGAAATTTTCTATATATCGAACTCTTAGCAAATCTCCATGTTCATTACATAGAAAAACTGTTTCTATATATCGAAAAAATCTCTATATATCGAAATTTTTTTCACGACATATTGGGAGATTTTATTCCACTTTAGAATAAAATCTCCCAGTTTTTGGCGTTTGAAACAATACTTCGTGGACACCTGATAAAGTTTTTAATGGACTGAATAAATGCGAGCATTTCTTTGATGAACTTTCCGCAAAACTGGCTGTTCAGCAAGATATTCGTAGTTTTTTTTTAAAGAATGTAACTGTGATCACTGTAACCACTGTCTGGATTATTGCTTTTTAAAGGTATATAGTACTCAATAAATCTTTCACATTAATTCATTTTTTAGTTAACTTTCATTTAATGTGATTCGCATATAAATTGGAAATGGAGATTCGTATACGAAAATTAGCTTTAATTTTAATGTTTTATGAGAATTATGATAAAACTAAGATGAATTCTATATATCGAAATTTCTATATATCGAATTTTTTTCCGAAATTTTGCTACTTCGATATATGGAGGTTCGACTGTATATGTGTGTATGTGTGGGTGTGTGTGTGCGTGTGTGTAAGTAAGGATTTATTAATGGGGGGGCAAACCGTGGGGTTTCATTAAGGGGGTTTTCTAGAAGAAATGGGAGTTAAAGCATTTTAACGCCAGATTATTCACAGTTGAGCGCGCGGAAAAAGGAAAAAATCGAGCACCGAATTGAAGGTCATTAAACTATCAATAGAAACAGACTTGTTTGACAGTAAAGTACCGCCCTAGCCTCATCTTCGGCGCTACGTCATAACAGTGTTCTAGAAGGAACGAAATGTGCCTTAATACAGTTTGAGAATAAGAAATTAAGTCAATGTGATCGGGTAAGCGAATAAGACGTGTCGCTTTTAGGCGGGCAGGCATTTTGGGAAAAGGGGTCACTTAAAATTTTTAATTTCTTCTTCGGTTCAACCAAGAAAATTTCATCGCGTTAACACAGATGTGACAAGCTTGTACTCTACGTAAAGAAATTTTCGTTTTGTGCCAGCTGTTTTGTGATTTCATAAAAATTTAACATGACCGCGGTTCGTCGTTTTTAGAAATTTGCGGGATCAAGAGGTTTGTGCTTCGGAGCTACTGCAGCAAATCTGTTTAGGCGTCATCAGGAAACAATTGTTCCGTGTGTCGATTCAAAAATCTTTTTGTCTCTGCCGTGTGACTTCTGTTGACCATTCCACGATGTGTAAAAAGAAAAGAAAAAAGGATAACATTGTCTGTCCTGGACTGCTTGGTGAGATTACACCGATATCAAGAGATTTTAATGAAGAAGTTTGTGTAAGTGCTACAAATTATAAAAATGGGTAAAAGTTTTTAAATTTGTTTGGTATGGGATAAAATTTAAAGGTAAGCTAATTTTGATTCAAAGTTAAAAAGGGAAATGAGTAACAAAGTAATTTTTGAATTGTAATGTTTGATATGAAAGTTGTTTTTAATGAAAATGTGTTTAATGTTTGTGTCAGAGTGAAATTAATGGGATATGGGTTTTTGAAGAAATATTGTTTTTGATAAGATTAGTTTTGAATTTATTGAAATATTTGAAGTGTTTGAAGTTTTTGAAGTTATTGAAGGATTTGAAATTTTTGAAGTTATTGAGTATTGTTATAATATAAACCCATATAAAATTTTTGTTTAAGCATTGAATTTTTCCCAAATATTAACTGACATATTTTTAAATTGGTTTGTTAAGAAATGTAAAACATTTCATTTTTCTCAGAGGATCATTGACTACTGAGCAAATTTGTTATTTATGTGAAAGTTCTGCTTTAAAATGATCGGAATTATGAGTTTAAAGTTAATTTCATATTTTTAGATTAATTGAGTAAATTTTGGAAATTTGTTTCCTGGCGAATTGATCAGCCCTAGTTAGCCTTGTTTTGTTTTGTTTTCAGTCAGGGAGGGAGGGGGGAAGCAAAGGTAATAGTGTATTAATGATAAACATTTGTAAAAAATTCGAAATTTTAATTTCATTAATTATTGGAAATTTACGAGTTCTGATTAAAATTTAGATAAGATTTTAGAACATGTTGAAGTTTAATTGTGCATTTTTGGTGTATTGTTGCTGTTGGCAGTCCCGTTATATAATTTTGTAAATATTTTTAAATTTAGTTAATTAATTATAATAACATGTGTTTTGGCTTGGTACAACAATTGAAATATATTTAGATAAAATTATTAAGTGTATTTTTAGTATATTGAATAAATTTTATTGATATTGTGTGATTTTTTTTTAATTTTATGTGAGGTATGGGATTTTGGGGTCATTTTTCATTGATATACGTGTGAAGGTTTATGATATATTTTAATTTTGGTAATGAAAGAATTGTGATAGCATTATTGAATAAAGTGTGAATTATTTAACATATTTTATCAATTAAAGAGTATGATTTAACGTTTGATCAGTCATGAGCCCTTTTTCACATGTCTCCTCAATTCAAATATGGTCAAGAGTTATTAAGTTGGTCATTGAATGATTATGAAAAGTACATAATAATAATAAAATTTGAGAAAGGAAGTTGTTTTGAATTTTATAATAGAGATGTGCTAAAAGTTGATTTCATACCTTTAAGATCAACTTTGCTTTATATTTTAATAATATTGTGTATTCTTAGTTGTATTGATTTAGTATTTCTTTTGTTTTGGGGCACTTTAAAACACTCGACTTGGATCCTTTTCAATTTTCGTTTATTTTGTTTGAAGTTAAATCTTAAAATTTTTGAATAAAGCAAGAGTGTGTGTAACATGCTTTTTCGGTTTATAGAGCTCAAATTGATTAAAAAAATTACATCACAAGGAAAATGAAGACGTTTGAATATTGTAGAGAGATTTGAAAATTGATAATAAAAGAATGTGTATTGATTTGTTTCCATATCATCAAAGTACCCTATTTTTGTCATTGTAGGTCTGGTACTCATCTAAAGTGTAATATTGTTTTTGTAACTGATTTTGTTTTGTTTTTGGATTGCTGCGACGCCAAGTTTTGGCACATTGCTTGACACCGCTTTACTTTTAGTTATGTAAGAACTTTTAGGCAGTGCATCTGAGGACTGTGGACTTTTCATGTGCGTTAAAGCCAGGACTCAGGCAAAGTGACAGAGACTAAAGGTGCCTTGGGCACAAAACGTGTACTCATTTCTTGAGCTTTGATATTGATAATTAAGGTGTTTCGCAAAAAACTTTTTGAGATCTGAGTTTCTTCAAGTCATCTTAGTGGTTCTCTTATAATTTTATATTGAGTTCATATTTTGTGTTATAACTAAATTTGATATTTTAGTGTTTTCTATTAATGATATTTTGAGATGTTTTTCTATATTTAATATTTTGATTTTGGATAATTAATCCTGTGTAATTGTTATAGTGATTCAAATTTGTTATGTAAAAATTCTGTCTCAAATGGAGACTTATTGTAACATGTAATCATCTCGGCTCCATTGGGTTAAGTGTACATTCATAGCAATTGGGATTTTTAGTTTAGTTTTAGTTTTAATTTTAGTTGACTCAAGTTAGACTTAGGAATAAATTAATTGGCTCCCATCTGATATTTTTGTTGACTGGGGACAGCCGCACTATTCAGCATTCTTTTTAAATTAATATTCATTTAGCTTTTAAATTTTAATTTTAGTTGTTTTTTCTCTTCTGGAGACTTGCCACATGTGAACTGGCCATTCTTTGTGTGCACGCCTTCAGAGGGACGGGGGGAAAGTTGTAGGGATTTTTTATGGGGGGCAAACCATGGGGGGTTCAAAAGGAGGAATTAAAACTTTTGTAGAGGAAATGGGAATTAAAACATTTTAGCGCCAGATTATTCACAGTTCAGCGCGCGGAAAAAGGGAAAAATCGAGTACCGAATTGAAGGTCATTAAACTATTAATAGAAACGGACTTGATTGACAGTAAAGTACCGCCCTAGCCTCATCTTCGGCGCTACGTCATAACAGTGTTCTAGAGTGAACGAGATATGCCTTAATATAGTTTGAGAATAAGAAATTAAGTTAGACACAATGCGATCTGGCAAACGAATAAGACGTGTCGCTTTTAGACGGGCAGGCATTTTGGGAAAAGAGAATTAAAGTAAATTAAAATGGAGACGAAGACTTAAACGTGAATAATAAAGAAGTTAAGCAGGAACTAATTAGTCTGGTTTATGTCCACTCGTGCCAACATCGACAGCAAGACTAGGTTTTATTTGTGAACTGAATGCAAAGTAAAGAGTAACGTGGTAAACTAGTTCGGACGATAATTAAAATATGGGCTTGAAGAATCAGTCTGACATATATATATATATGTGTGTGTGTGTGTGTGTCCGGTCTCGAATCTGACTCTTTTTAGGACGCACACTCAGAAGGAGGTTCGCATCGAGTTGCGCATTGCACTCGCTAGTGGTTAGTGGTATAACAGCAAGACACTAGCTTCCATGTATCATCTCATAATATGAATATGATCGAAAACGTCTGAACTTGGAAGAAGTGATTTTGAAAAAAGATATTAGTGTGTGATATTACATTAGTAATTTGACTATCAGAGACACTGGAGAGAGTTTAAACGTAGCTAAGTCAATATCTTGGGATGCTGCGTATTACCCAAAGAAAAGGTATCCTCCAACCATCAAAAACTACAGGTTTACCAGAAAAAAAAATCTGTAATTGGTGTTTGAGGAGAGCCGCTATATCTAATCAAAACATAACTGCAGGTTAGCTTAGCACACAAGTGAGTGAAACTTCCCGAAACTCTGTATGCACACGCATCATTCCCAGATTACTTCATTTCGTGGGTTTCGATGATCGTGGGGTTGATCATAAGGCACGCACTACACCTCCAAATATTGTTCATCGATTGGGTATGGGGGCAATAGACATCTCTCCTGGACATTAGAGCAAAGGATTATATCGGAGATGTCATTCGTTGAAGGCATTTCACGTGAAATTATATCTTTTTTATTTAAGGCCCAGAGAAACAGTCGTTAAACCGTACTTCTCGAAATAAAGTTGTCGCGATATTTTTACCCCATTAAAATTACTTAGATTAATTTTAATGCAGTTTTTTAAAGAAAGATACTTTACAATCAAAGAAAATCTTTTAATAATATTTTTTTGATTTGCAACCTTATTAGTAACTACGGTATCCTTAGTCTCCAACTTGTGAATTTCAATCCAAGTGTTTTTTTCTGGGGCTATATATATATATATATATATATATATATATATATATTTATTTATTTATTTATATATATATTATATATATACATATATATATATATATATTTATTTATTTATTTATATATATATATATATATATACATATATATATATATATATTTATATATATATATATATATATATATATATACATATATATATATATATATTTATATATATATATATATATATATATATACATATATATATATATATATTTATATATATATATATATATATATACATATATATATATATATATTTATATATATATATATATATATACATATATATATATATATATTTATATATATATATATATATATATATATATATATATATATATATATATATATATATATATATATATGTATATTTATATATATATATATGTATTTATATA